>MIQA02000812.1:0-73390 GCA_001887855.2 Sclerospora graminicola | reverse complement strand
CCCGATCATGATCGGCACAGCGATCGGCCGAGTGATCGGGTAGTGATCAGGTAGTGATCAGGGCGATCAGCCCCAGATCACTTCAAAAGCCTCTGGTCTACCATCACAACGACTTTGCTTGCTCACCCGACCATATTCTCGACCTTCATCCCCTGTCGGGGTACCAAGGTCGCACTGATTCAGCAGATCGGGCCTGATCGGGCCCTCTTACATCATTCCTGGACAGATCCATCGGCCATCATCACTTGCCTTGACTTGGTGTTATTCGCACGGCTCGCCATTCCTCATACCCCGTTCCATTCTATATCTGATCTTCGTATTTTGGGGTAGAATTAGTTGGCTCGGCCGATCTGGTCGGAACTTCGTATCACATCCAACTTCACTATCTGCACTGTTCATAGCTCGACCCGATCGCTGTTTCTGATGTGTCACGTCACCATTATTGCTGTATCTCCAGCTTGTTTTCTTGCGATCTCGTCATACAACCACGTGAACTCCACTTAATAACCGTTATCCCGATCGTGATCGTGATCTTCGCCGTTAAATTAGTATCCGGGACCGGGCGTAGTAACGGTACTTGGCTTATCTCTTTACATTACGAAAGCCCGTTGTCTACCACCTTTTCGTCGTGTATGCGATCAGCCTGTCCCACCCATCAACTGTCTCCTCTTGATGGGTGTTCCATCGTCACCAATCAACGGTCATGTGTGGTTCACCTTATTCTCAACATTTTTTTAGATCGCTTTACCACAGCCGCCCCTGAGTCTGGTCGCTACCGCACAACGGTAGCGGCCTGATCTCACCTAGCACGGTTCTCCATTTCAGAAATGTTCAAACACTTTTGTCACCACTCTGGTAAGGTCTGCTGATCATTCATTATCCGCATACTTCCATATCGCTAATCTTTAAGACCCATGCCGATCGCGTCTTCATACATCGTTTGCCGTAAAACCATTTCAACAGTCGAGTTACTCTCTTGGTTAATGAGCTGGCCTCTGACCATGGATGGCAACATATAAACCTGCATGAAGAGGTCGGGTGTCTTTAATGCTCGCGAAAGACATATTGTTTCAGGAGGGCCGGCCCATCCACTCAGGACAATACACGTGATAAATACCTCAAGTTCCATCGAACATGTCGATATGGTCACTGATCGAGCCAATTTCAGAGCGGAGTCTGATCATCATCTCCAAAAGAACCGAAATCCGTCGATCGATACAGCGATCAATTGAAGGCTTAAGTCTAGGAAGAAGCCTCCAAGTATGCGTGCAACTCAGGAAGCAGATCGGCGAGTTTAAATCCCAGCGTATAAAGCTCCAGATCAGGCCCGATCTGTTCCTATCCGAAAGAAAAATCGAGAACCTAGGAAATGCTCTACGCAAATGCGCCGGATACGTGAATTTCAAACCAGGTCGATCGGTGGGAGACCAGTTCGGACCATCCAATCGGCACCGGATAAGGCCTTGGTTCATGATTCATGGTACATCCGCTTGCGACATCCTCAGTTAGATCACCCCAGACCTGAAGTCCTTCACCGGCAGTTTCAATCGACACTCCCAAGTAATGCCTGCGTCATGATTAAAGACCGAAAATGCCTTGATATCAATATCTAATTGCAAGTGTAATCCACAAATCATGACCATTCCGACACTCAACAAGTCGCCACTTAAAAGTCCACGCAGAAATCATAAATCGTAATAGATCCAGCGGAACTTCTTGACCGCAGTCTGAAGCAAGGCGCCGAAGATGTCATTGGAACCACTATCATACAGCCAGATAGAGCCAATATTGCTAACAGTGAAGCGCGTGATGCTTGGTAGGCTTCGGAGCCATATCTTCGCGGAGAGCAGGCTCTTCCAACTGAATCACGGCGTACTTGACCACCTCAAGGTCTGAAACTTCATTACGTAGATAACACCTGATTCTTGCGTTGTAATACCAGTTCAGAACAGACACAGAGCTCGTGACCCTACCCTTTACCAGTCGTTTGTTCGTTTGCTTGGTGGCGAACGACCGAGCAAAACCTAGCTCAAGGGTGGTGGAAATAGTTGCAGGATGCACACAACCGTGGACCAGGATATATAAACCCTAAGTATCAATGGTTTAGGGCATTGGTTCGTAAACTTACCACTATAGTGCTTCGGCATGATCTCATCCGCCTGCGCAAATCACGAATCTGAAGAAGCTGCGAGACGAGCCAATGATCGCAGTTGGACGCAATGTAAGCTCGTAGTCTTGGTTGCACAGGTGATAAACAAGAGCAAGCTAAAAAATCAGCACTGAAGTCTCTTTCATTTCTAATAACAGGATCGGAACATCTTTGCCAAGATGACTATCGCTCCGCGACAAGAAATTGACATGACTGTCAGTGCTGTCCTTAATCTCACCCAAATACAAGATCTTCTTCAAAATCAATTCCATCATTTTATATGCCACATTCACCAGACGGTCTTTTCCCACAGACGTCTCGCCAAAAACCTTCGTCTTCATTCGCTAAACGCAGTCTTCAATATCCATTCCACGATGAAGTTGCATTGATGAACGTCTGTTGAAGCATTTTTCTCGTGTGGTCAGCGTCCACCAAGGGCTGCTGATCTGGTTACCTTTCTTCTGATTAGCATCTCTCGCTTTACGCGAAGTATTATGCATCACATATTCAAGCATCAGATTTTAAACGCTGTCATAATAGCCATATAAATGCGCTGCTAGATGTCGTGCAACATCCATTTGCTCAAAGCAACCAAGCAGCTCCGTAGCATCTGTGCACGCACCCATCCGGAGCTAACGTAACTATTTACCACCCAGAGCCGGTAAACGGACATTAGAGGTTTTACCGCTCGCCGAGGGTCTGTTAAGAAGCGCTGACTATGAAATATTTTAGACACAGTGAGTCTTCGAATCGGCGAAAGATTAACTCGCGGTTGCTTTAGGAGCGCATTCGCTCCGCGTAGATAACGTTTACATAATATCTTAACGCCTGAAGTCGGCTGTCAGAACTGGCCGTTGTATATGGCTGTAACGTCAGCAAGTCACAGAAACGAAACACGTCACGAAAATTAATTTCCCACGGCGTGCCATCACGTCCATATTTGAAATTTACCATTATGTCAGCATGTACCGCTTAAAAATTATCATTCGCTCTGGCAACGTTTGTCCAGTTAATGATGAATCGCTTGAGTTCCTCTTTGCTTGTAGTGCAGTGTGGAATACATCGAGCTTGCAATATCGATGAGATCTTCTTCGCTCAGTCATTTAACAAAGACTCGTGTAAATCGGTTTAGAAACGCCTTTGGAAGGTCCTTTTCGCCCTCGAACTTCTCGAAGCAGATTTTGTGTAGGAGCGGAGGGGCATTCCGACTTTCGATCAAGCTCCGGGGTGTAAACGCTTCCTTGGTGGTCCAGGCGCGAGTTCAAGCCGTCCAAAACAGACTGGGATGTCAAATCCAACTCATCACCCGCGGCGCCCAGTACAATAGAAACAAGAGCGTGGCTTCAAGGGCGCTGAAAGCGCTGGAAGCAAGCCGAAAGAGACAATATCGCGACAGAATCGATACAAGGCTCCCAACGAATCAACAAACGACGTCTTTTGAGAACCCGAAAGCTCAATGTTCGAGGTGTCATCACTATTCAGAGATAAACGTCACGAGACCTCTGTTTCTATGTTTCATACGTTAGAACGCATCCACTCGATGGAATTCAAGCCTCACAGTTTGAGCTTCTTGATGCTCTCCGTTTTGGTTCATTGCGAGTCGAGATCCATGATTGTGAATTGAAGCAAAACACCTAGCTGGTCCAGTTGCAATTGAAATGTGAAGCTTTGTATACGAATCCCAACCAAAAAGAAACCACAGACAAACTTGTTGATCAATCAACGAACTAAAGCCGAGTTCCAACAACATATCGGGTGCTGTCCAAGCTTTTGATCGCAAGTCGTTCGTCTTCCCCGTGCCAATAGTCGGAAAAGTGATCACTCGTTCTCGTTGTTTACTTTGTCGTCGGTGATCGACAGAATATCCAGCAAAATTGTCACCACGGCGTATGGAGCTTTTAGCGAAAAGGGGGCAGCAATTGTCCGACTCGAGAACACCAGATACTGTGCCGACCGATAATTAGTGTCGCTAATATCTTCGACTTCAAGTGACCTTAAACTTACGTTTACGAGAGTTGACAAGGATTTTTGCCCTATTCGGACTCGAAATCCCTGCAGCTTGACTAAAATGGTGTCATTGTTGGCAGGGTCATCATCAAATTCACTCATATCGTAGAGATATGATGTGTATGTAGAGCGCGGCTTTTTAACTGTATCGATATCAAAGGAACAGTAAAGGAGCAAACCATTAGTTTTCGGTCGAAAAGCTTTGGTGCTTCATATGATCCGGGTTTCTTCAGTGCGTCTACCACTATTTTCACATCATTCAATTTAGCCGATGCAGTCACAAATTCCAGCTCACTGCACTTCGTACTTGCTGCCAATGCGACATCCAAAACAAAGTCCTTTAATCGAAATAGAGATCGCGATAAAAGGATTAGGCGAGCTGAAGATAGAGACAGGCCCAGGGAGTTTGTTGTGACAGCTGATCCATCTGCAATGACATCTTTGCTTGCAAATCGTCCATTTAGCTGAGACTGTGACGTCGAATGTCGTAGCAGCGGAGACAACACACTTCGATCCTCTTCGTTTCGTCGCACGGTTGCGCTAGTACCACCTTGCCCATCTTTGTTGCACCTTCAAACTGATCCGTACCACTTCTGGACCGATTATGGTCAAACTCTGTGGCGATCTTCAACCATCCTGATCTCTCGATAAACATAGCACTGTGAACGTCACGAAGCGATTAAGTAACTTGTCCTTTTTAGCTGAAAGCTTGGTCGCGGGATCTACCGGTGAGAATGAAGGAAGTAATGCGAAACGCCACAAACCAGAACTAATATAATATTTCCAATGAGACTCGTGCAGTGATCATAAGTTGCTCTTGAGTTTGCGTAAGCAGTGACGTCATCAAAGACACCACAAGACCATCAATTAGGGTCACAAACATGTCGTTAACTGAAGCTCGCATAGGTTTAACATGTTTGCTTGCGACTTAGCAGCATAAGCCTGAGGATTCTTCACAAACTAGCAAACTGTAGTGTGCTAACTCAGTACGACGACCAATATACGAGATCTTGGCATCCGTCTTTCCGTACTTAGACTTGAGTTACATTTGTATGTGCAAGAGGACAGTGAATCTCTGAAGCGGAACTGCTAGTTGAATTCAATGTACCTGAGATGGCAAAATTCGACTTCTTGTTCGATTGAGCCAGTCGATACCATATTCGAAACGTTAGTCCCCACGGAAATCACAGCACTTCGGTAGCAGTACCTTTATGCAATATCTTGTAGTGACGAAAAGTGTTGGAGAAGCAAGATATATAGCAATACTGTATACTTAACTATTTCACCTCTTCGTCCGACCGATCCCATATCCATATCATCGGTCGGACCGTTTACCAGGTCGCCCCGGTCGGAACGCCTGATCAGCTCGATCATCGGGCGGATTCATTCGACAACACTTTGGTCAGAATGATCAGATTCCATCAGACTGGACGAATCGCATATCGACAAACGATGGTGTTTGGACTTATCAAAGGCGGATCGACCGTTTTCCGGCCGATGCCGATCTGATCAGAGCGTTTCTCGTTCAATGCCGACCTGATCGCCCCTGGTCAGATCAAAGTTGATATGGTCGGCGTAGTTATTGCAGAGAACGCCCCATCGTGGGTGTCAACATCATCTGCATTGGTTCCGGGGGCTTGGGCATAGTTGTAAGGCCACCCTTAGGTGGTTGATCATCCTAACCCCTTGATTTTCACCAAATCTAGGTTCAGTTCTGCGGCGATCTCAGTACAATTTGGTTCCATGTTTTTAGGTAGATCATATCAATCAGTCCCCATTCTTTTTCCATTTTCTTCTTATGCATAGGATCGAGGTTAGCACCTCGATCCTTTCCTGGATTATAGTTAACTTTACTATAACCCAGATCGGCCCCGATCGGGGCCATGTGGGGAGTTGTTTCATCTTTAATTTCGACCTGGCACTCCACCGGACCAGGTCGACCATCGCTTCCTTTAGGTATGAACAGCATCGGAGGCGATACGCCTTCCTCCAATACACCCGAAAAAGTTTCCTCCACTTTGATTTTCACATCTTTTTCATCATCAAAGGAATCACGGTGATATCCTGAGTCACCAAGTGATCCGGGCACGCGCACCATTTTAGTGGAGCCGATTTCCAAATCCATGACCGAAGTCTTGGGTGGAATCCGGATACCCACTGGCCCGGACGACCAACTATCGGAGGGGGTACTCCGTTGATCCTGATCAGCATCAGAATCAGATGAATCACCATTATGGTGACTGATCTGATCCTCCCGGTCATCTGGCCGGTCGTCATGCGCGTCAGGATCTATGTTCAACTTCATCTCACCTTGTGTACCCGTTGATCGGGGGTGGTTACACTCACTCAGGTGGACTCGGTGACGAAAACGATGATCTTGATCAGGTCGGAGGGGATGACCTTCTCGAGACGGGGGTGTCCTCGGGTGGAAATCTTCACCGGAGAACGGGTTGGGGTCGATACTTAATCAGTATCTAGGCACTGATCGGGAAAGTTCGTCCGATCAGGCCAGCCAATGAGAGAGAGATAATAAGAAACCAAGAAAACGCGATCAAACCACGATCTTCCACAGTAATCCACAAACGTTATCTCCACAAAACCTTTTCCAATATTAATGACGTGTTCCAAACACGTGTGCGTTGAGGGTGAGGTTCGATCACCTAAACAAACCCGTCGGGGGTCTTCCGGTAAGCCAAAATGCGTCTAAGCGCGTCTTAACCGGGAATTAAGTTGAGCAAGAGGGGACTAGTTAACCCTGTGCTCCCAATGACCGCAACACGTGGCGGAGCGACTCTTTGCTTAGGGGGAAAATCAAAACCTCGTGAGGGTGTTTAACCCAAGTAAATCCCGTCGTGGGACTTCCGTCGAGCCAAAGTGCGACTATGCGCGTCTCGTCCGGGAACAAATGAACGGGGGGAGCCTTGTTAGCCCCCCGTTCCCAAAAGTAGCGCCAAGTGGCGCAACGACTTCTTTACTTGGAGGGAAAACAGAACCTGATATTAATATTATAAACCTAAAAAATCCAGTACCAAATGTAACCTACACCAACCTATGTGGCTTACCTACCTCTACCTGGAACTTCTTGCCACCTGATTTATTCCAGCATCTTCGTAGAACGTTCTTCGTTAATCTTCAACCTGGTTCGTACCCTTGTGACTGATCTTCGACTGATCCCGATCCAGTCCTCGACTTATCATGGTCAAACTCTATGCCGATCTTCACCATCCCGATCTCTCGACAAACAGCTTGGAAAACACTTGAGATCTGCCCCTCGGACACTTGTTCACTTCATATCCAGCCCGACTTAACTGAGAACTTCACCTGCCTTCGCGTCTGGACGCCGGTTTGAGGCTGATCAGCTCTGATCATGATCGGCATGGCGATCAGCCCTAGATTACTTCGCAAACTCTCTTGGTTACCATCGCAACGACTCTGCGTGCTCCCTCGGCCATATTCTCGACCTTCACCCCTTGTCGGGGTAACAAGATCACATTGATTCAGCCGATCGGGCCTTATCGGGTCTTCCCGCATCACTCCTGGACAGATCCATCGGTCATCATCACTTGTCTTGACTTGGTATTATTCGCACAGCTCCCATTCCACATGCCCCATTCCATTTTATATCTGATTTTCGTATCTTTGGGGGGCAGAATTAGTTGGCTCGGCCGATCGGGCCGGAACTTCGTGTCATATCCAACTTCAACAGTTGCAATGTTCATAGCTCGGCCCGATGACTGCCTCTGATGTGTCATGTCACCAGCTGCTGTATATCTAACTCGTCTCTGCCGATCTCGTCATACATCCACGGGAACTCCACTTAGTAAACGTTATCCCAATCGCGATCGTGATCTTCACCGTTCCATCAGTGTCTGGGACCGGGCGTAGTAACGGTACTTGGCGGAGCCCTTCACATTACGAATACCCGTTGTCCGCCACCTTTTCGTCGTATATGCGATCAGCCTGTCCCACCCACCAACTGTCTCATCTTGATGGGTTTTCCATCGTCACCAATCAACAATCATGTGTGGTCCACCTCATTCTCAACATTTTGTTTTCGCTTTACCACAAGAGCATCTTCGGGCTTTCCTGGTCGATGGGGAGCTCAGCAATGAGCTCTGGGATGAGGCACAACACACCACGCTGACCCACATCACCACAAGATTCAAACCTGCCCAACATCCTTTCACATAGGCTTGATATCCCTCTGCGTTTTTTTCACATATCGACCGTGGTCACCATCTTGACTCCGCGGATCGTCATGCTAATGATGTCATAAACTGCACCCCTAGCACAACCACTATGGGACTATTTCCAACTGATCTTTGGGCGAAGCGCAGGCCTGATACCAACCTGATCAAAGTTTTTGGTTGTGAAGCATGGGCTCATATTAAGGATACTGACAAACTCGATCCCCGCGCTGTCCGCTGCATGTACATCGGACGAGCCAAAAATAAAAAGGGTTTTAGCTCTTAAACCTCCATGATTTACCAAAAGGACTATTAAATAATATAATATTTTGTAATCAATATAATACTCGATTATATGACTAATAATAGAATTTGGAAACAAAGATTAGTAGATATTGGTGTAGTTATGCTTTAAATTAGGTTTTAGTGGTGTAATGTTACGTGGAAAACACGATCGTGTTCAGTCGCAACGTTGTCTTTAGAGAACAATTTTTCTGAAGACTACAACCCAAGCAGAACCTAATCCGGTGCCACCCAACGTGACTGAGATTCTCGAAACTCCATCATTGCCTGACACATCTTGTGCGCCGCCTTTAGACAGTTCGAAGTCCCACCTAGGATCACCACCTTTTGATCCTGACCAGCGTACTACTCCTGAATATGTGTTCCAGGCTCGTACCAGCCATTATAGAGAGGTTCGTCACGAACAAGATCCTACGGTGATAGTCGCGCTGTAAACACTGAGGTCGGAGGGACTCGAGCACTCTTCCTGTCGTAGATTGCAGCAATCGCAGCAGCTAGCGTTGCGGCGAGAACGGCGCAGACGATCGTGTCATCCATGTCTGTGTTATTTGGGTTAGTGACTGCTTTGGTGCAAATCTCCATCGATGTGGCCTGTATAATTTTATATCCGAGGACCTGTTAACTCAGCCGACCTCTTCGAGGTCGGTTGAGCCAACTGAGATGGCGACCACCATCTGGCCAATCATATGCCCCCTTTCAACCGAGCTGCTCCAGAACAGCGGTAAACTGTGCCCTTATGTGTTGTAGGTAATATGTACAGCTCACATTTTTTCAGTGGTTTACACCTCGCCTTAATGAATTGCACTGTCGACTCTTATATTTTTGTATGCCTTTATTTATCGTATTTGAAAGGCTATCTCTTACAGTACAGTGCAAATGAAGAGCCCCTCCATGACACCTGCCGCCAAGAAGCGCCGCTACAGTGTGTTAGCAACTGAGTTTACCCCTAGTTAGTAACCAAGGTTCTTAAAAACTAATTTAAAAACTCAAATCGCTCCCAAAACGAGCTTGTCAGTTCTTATCTTGATGGTGCACATTGCATAAACGATCCCTTACGGTAGCTTATCCAAGTATTGATTTTTTATCATTTTTTTATCCATGGCACGGCTTTTATAAATTTCAAGCTGAAGTTACGAGATATTTATCACGACAATCATTACTTGAGACTGTAAAAGGTTTAGCTGAATTTGTTAGTGATTAAATTTGAAAGATCTAGAGTCACTAATCATCACACACGTCAGTACTCCCGTACCAAAGAATAGCACACGAGATGTTTAGTATATTTTCATACTCAAAACATTTTTTGCACTAGCTGTCGTTGAAACTTTACTGCCACCATTTTACCGCTGCCAATGTTGGCCGGAGCGAAACCTGAAACAGGGTGGTTGGCGAGCCAGCCTTTCAGTTATTTATTTCATAAAAGATGATAAATTCGACTAAACATCGACTTCAAGAGTTCAAAAGCTTTGACGCCTGCTTCGCTGACACCCAATTTACATAGTGCGGGAATTTCCATCATTTTAGAGCATCTATTCAAAGTACTGAGCTAGCCACTTCGTGATATCATGAACCCCGATTTGCTTGCGTGAAAGAGTGAAAAAGCTGAAAGTTTGTCGTCGTTATGCTTCATCAATTCATTGACCACACTTGAAAAGAGGAATGTCGAGCCCTTTTCGCAAATCAGCATAAAAAGGGAGTCACTAAACATCTTTCGTGGATTCACTCTAAGTTTGACTCTTGACGTTGCACGGAGACAGCCGTCAAATGTTAAAACCTGTGCATTTTGGCATACTTTTTTTAAATTACAGGTTTACATATCGTTTGTTTTTCACTAAACATCTGTGATGCAGTGTACCGGTTGCCAGGTATGGGTTTCACGAACACTCCAATAACAATTCAAAACATAATCGAACCGCCGAGAATCGACTGTATGCCAACAGAATCCAGCCCTCAAGTGCTGGATCACCTCCAGAGCATGTTTTTGGCGATGATGGAAAGATACCTGGAGGAACAACGTCGGGTTAGTGCCGGCCGCTGCAGGCCAGAGCCGCAGGATCCGCCGGCTCAACGTGAGAGTCGGGTGCCCGAACCAGCCCAATATTATGCGAGGGAGCCGATCGACGATGACATGGAGTCAGTGCAGTCCAGGCGGAGTGAGCCCCCTGCCGTCCCGCCAAGTCGCCGGCCAAGTCGCCGACCTGGACGGCCAGCGAATAGGAAGCCGTCTCTCAGCGACGTGGATATGGAGTCGGTCAAGTCAGCCAGGTGCCACTATGATCCGGATGACCTGGATCTGGGGATGTCTCGTCGAGACAATACGGCCTCAGCCCAAGCTTTTGATCTGGACTCAGGGGCGATTACTAGGGTCCGGATGTCAGCTACGTCCGAGTTGAAGGATTTTACTGGACGAGACATGGATGACGACCAGGTCCGAGAATGGCTAAGCAAGACGAACTCAGTATTCCTCAGAGACCGTACTCCGGACTATGAGAAGTGCCTGATTTTCGGAGACTTGATGAAGGGTCCGGCAAAAAACTGCAGTTCAGCCGGGAAATCCGAGAACATTGGAGGGAGCTGGCTGAGGCATTTGGAGAACAATACTGTGGATCGGGAATGTCGGTGGCACGTCAGTACTTCCATACAAAGAAGCGGGCAGACGAAACCCCTCTGGAATACCTCCATCGTTTGAATGTCGCAGGAATGAGGGCCAACATACCGGTAAAGGAAGATGACAGCCGGTCGGAAGCTGCTCGTGAACATGTGGAACATTTCATCAGCACGTTGGACGACCGGGAACTGGCTGACCAGCTTGCGCTGCTGTGACTTATGAATACTACGGAGCTGGAGCTACTGCTGCAGAGTTACCAAAAGGCGAAAAAGCGAGGCCCCAACGTAGCACTTGGAACGGGCAGGTACAAGTAACGCTTTAATTCGGATCAAGGAAGCCGGCCGCCATCCACCAGGACGGCCCGAGCCGTCCGCATGGTGGCCCGAGAGTCGGATGCGACCATTTCGGAAGAGGAGTACCAGCGGTCTGGGGGCGAATCCGAAGAAGAGCAAACCAGTATCTGTTCTCGGCGGAAGACAGTCAGCAGTCCAGGCTACCATCTGGGTCAGGCCAGCAGAAAAGTTTTCCGGCTCGAACTGATGAGGATTATCCCAGACGGAAGTGCACCCACTGTGGGTCTATCAAGCATGACGACAGAAGCTGCTGATGCGGCTGACCTGCATGAAGTACGAAAGGAAAGGACATCCAGTTGAGCACTGCCTGTTCACCTGCAAGACTAGCGGAGAAGTGCACGAGGCGGGACTCTGCCCCATCGAGGAATTTTACAACCAGATGAAGAAGTGAAATGTCCCGACCAAGCACGCTGGAAGGTTGCCACCAGGGGTGGAAAAGATGTTAAGCTAGATCGCTCGCCAGATTGGAATCTGGTTCGAGCCGAGCGGTCTAGTGTTAGTATCTATGCATATGTCGGAAGAGGATAATCGAGAAGCAAGGCAAAGCGTAATCGACAATACATGTAAGTTTGACGATTACGTCACCCAGTCCCCGGGCCAGCAGGGCTGACCCTTTCCTGGTGAGCAGTATACGAACGGACGAATATTCTCGGTCTGAAGTGGTTATCAAGTTGAATTTATTACTCGGTGAATTACGAGGTTTTTGGAAGTATCATTCGCCGGATAAGTGGTTCAAGCAGGCGAAGGCCGATGGTAAGATGAATAACCAGAAGGCCACTATGTTTTTGACTCTGGTGCAGAAGTGTCCATCGTCGACTCCACTTTTGCTCGTAAGGTTGGATGTGAAATAGATGAGACGAAGGGGCAGGAGTGTATCGGCATTGGAGAAAGCTCGTACATGACCCAAGGAAGACCAAAAGTAAAAATACACTGGCTGGGTCGTTGGTGTACTATTTTACTGCCTGGGTAGGTAGGCTAGCTGGGAAGGACGCAATTCTGAGGATGGACTTTACGGTCCCAATCGGCATACGACTGGATTTATCTCATCGTACATTGACGTTGCCTGACGAGGTGCAGATCCAGTTGGCTGGCCGGCGGCCTCTATATGGTGCCCAGTTCAGTTCCTCAAGTTAGGCCAGTTTGTAACGGTGCCAGTGAGAAGGGCGGTGGAAGTAACTGTGCGGCCACACGACAGGCGGCGTAAGCTATGGCTGACTAGGGGCGAGAGTTGGGTGCCCTCGTTCGTTAGAGGGGGAGGTCACCTCAATTACATAAGCGTGACCAACATCTCAGAGCAGCCCCTCCTCACCTTGCATGAGGACGTCATCATTGGAATGTGGCTGGCCGAGGACAAAGTGCCCCGCCGGCCAGGATATGTCACTATCGGCTCAAGACGGTATATCGAGTGGCAAAACCTGGCCTACCGGACAACTATCAATTTGGTCAGAGAGGAAGAGCCTGTGAAGGAAGATCAGGCACCAATGGTGGCTAAACCCGGTTACCGGGCACCTCCTTGAATATTGACACGGAGCCGACCATCGCCGAATCCGGCTGAACGTGCCGATCGAGATCCCTCCCCAGTCGCCGAACTGGTTTTGCTCACACCGTCTAAGACAGGTGAACAGCTGGATCAGGAGAGGAGACAAGTCGGAGTTACATGTGCGGCCACCTCCGAAGCTGGCCTGCCCGGTGAGCAGGATGATGCTGGATCGACTAATCCTGACTCGGATTCGGAATTACCCGAAGGTGACCGGGACGGAAAGTCACCTGACCTGGATTCGGAATTAACCGAAGCAATCAAGCACCTAGCCTGGATTCGGAATTAATCGAAGCCAACCAGGTCTGTATTCACGAAGGGGGCGACCTATATACCGAAGGCAAGGAAGATCAGATGACGGTGTTACCTAAGGTGACTCCCTGCCCGCCAGCGGTTACTATGGACGATCTAAAGGCTGGAGACCCCGTCCGGAGGAGATTAGCCGGCTAAAGGATATCATATGGAAAAGGAGACATCTCCTGATCGGCCCAGGTAATGAACTACCTCCGGCCGCCCATGGGGCGGTATGCGACATCGATGTGGGGAACGCAAAGCCGGTAGCGCAAAGATGCCAAAGAGTCGCCCCCATTATCGGGAAAAGTTGTCGGAACTCATCAAAGGACTGCTGGCTACCAAGATCATCCAGCCGTTCACTCGCCATGGGCGTCGCCCATCGTAATCATTATAAAGAAGAACGAGGTGGATATAAGGTTGTGCATTGACTACCGACTGGTAAACCGGCTAACTAAGCTAATGGTTTACCCGATACCGTTAATTAACGACCTGCTGGTGGATCTGGACAAAGTTGTAAGGTATTGCTCGTTGGATATGGCGAGTGGATTTTGGGTGGTCTTTTTGACCGATTGTA
Source organism: Sclerospora graminicola (assembly GCA_001887855.2). Classification (NCBI taxonomy): domain Eukaryota; phylum Oomycota; class Peronosporomycetes; order Peronosporales; family Peronosporaceae; genus Sclerospora; species Sclerospora graminicola. Next base: position 59,378 of record MIQA02000812.1, on the reverse strand, counting down.
CACGGGAAATCTGTGCGTTTGTTACGCCCTTCGGGTTGTTCGAGTGGAACCGAATGCCGTTTGGCCTAAAAATGCCCCGCAGATTTATCAGCGTCTAGTAGAGAATATTTAGAGAACCTGACCCTATACAGGGTGGTGTAAGCCATATCAAGCGCGGTGCTGTAAGGGCCTCATTTCATTACACTTTTGGACCCCGACTCTACCCGACTTCGGATTTTCGTCCATGGTGGGACTCGAACCCGCAATCTCCCGGTCCCGAGGGCAGGGCCTTAACCACTGCACCAGACGAGTTCAGCGTCTAATAGATAACGCGTTGTATGGGCAATTCAAGATCAAGGTGGACCAAGGTCCTGCCCTGGTCGGTGATGTGTTCACCGAAGGTGACCCTGACCCCGACCGAAAACCTTCGGTTTTGGGGCGGCGGTCTTACATTGATGACATTCTCGTGACGGCAACTACTTGGGATTTGTTATGTGAAATAGTGGAACAATTGATGATTACGTGTGAAAAGTGGAATCTCTCGATTAGTGTGGTGAAAAGTTTCTGGGGAAAATTAAGGTGACCTATTTGGGTCACCTGGTTTCGATTGCTGGACTGGAGGCCAATCCAAAAGATCTGAAGTCTTTGAGTAATCTGCCTTTCCCGCGGTCATTGAAGGCCATGCAATCCTTTTTGGGCAGCTTGAATTATTACAGTCATTTCATTGAGGACTTCGCGGTCTATGCTGCTGTGTTGTACGAGTTACGGGAGGTGGATTACTACGAGCTGAGAGAGCAGGATCGGTAAGGAGAAATGCTGACCGGGTCAGCTATATCAACCAACGAGAAGCTGACCTCGCGAACTATTTCGGCCAATGAGAAGCTGTCCTCGTCAACTATTTCGGCCAATGAGAAGCTGTCCTCGTCAACTATTTCGGCCAATGAGAAGGTGGACTGGTCCACCCAAGCAGGCAGCCGGCTCCCCAACTCCAATGCGGCCCGGCCAACTATTTCAGCCAATGAGAAGCTGTCCTCGTCAACTATTCCGGCCAATGAGAAGGTGGACTGGTCCACCCAAGCAGGCAGCCGGCTCCCCAACTCCAATGCGGGTCGACCAGACGACCACATAACCAGGGCATAGTGTCTTCGGCATGCTGAAAGCAAAGATGGCGACAACACCGGTTCTGAGACACTTTGATGTGGATAAGGTGCCAGTGGTCATCATCTATGCTAACAAGTGGGCTATCTCGGCTAGGATCATGATGGAGTGTGATGTTCACCAACCGGACTCTGAAGACTAACGAAGTAAACTATGGGCTGGTGGAAAAAGAAGTTTTGGCCTTACTACGGATTCTGGGTATGTGTTACACGATGTTGCTATCGCGATCTATTAAAGTGTTATCCAGACGGTCGAAACAGATAATCAGAGCAGGCTGGATCAAGAGCCGCCCTATGGCGACAGGAAGTCCCTTTAGAGGAACCTTTCAGCTGATCTGGCATTAACCAGCCCGGGTTATTAGCCGATACGGAAGGAGGGGTTGGACAAACGGGGTGCAATAAGAGATAAAAGCAGCATTGACGGACATATTACATATGGTAACAGAAAGGAAAAAATGATTAAACGAGCCAAGTCGCTCTTCACTGTGGGCGATTATACTTGTTGTGGAGCCGGGACACTCGAAATCCAGGATGATCGGAGGGCTGGTTACGGTATTGATTTCGCCAAGGATCCTGCCGGTCGATATCTACCAAAGATTCAGAAAGGGAGGTAGTCCGATCCGGGCACCTAGATCAGGATACCATGTTCTGCCTCTTTTTAACTTTTCGGTTCACCAGATGGAGTATAAAAGGGGAAATGAACAGGCCGAGGTCACAGGCACCGTACCTGATGCCCTCCAAGACAAGTGTATACAAACGGACCCATGCCTCTGTAGCCCGACTGCGCCGATTTTTTCGGGTGACGAAATAAGTTCTGAGGGGTGGATCGTTTCGCCGAGCGTCCGCTGAAATGAACAAAAAATGGGTGGACTCCCAAATGGACTGATCGTGGGCAGCAAAAAACTCCCGGTACTTCGCTCGGAAGCTGGTGAACCACTGGTTTGGTGGAACCCCCATATCCGGTATCTCAGTGGCCAAAATTTTCCAATGCTAGGTCTCGACTAGCTGGTCAACCACACCTGATTTCACCAGGCCGGGGAACCAAGCTGACAGTGGACGTGACTTGAGAGAGGGAGGAAACATCCAGAAGGTGGGCCGGGATAAGGAGTGAGCGAGACTAGAACTGGAGACATCGGCAAGACGCAGGTTGGTCAGCTGCTCGACCGTCCAAGGTTGAATGTTTGGCCGATCCGCCTCACTTATGAAGCGACCACCAGGTAACCACAGGAGCGGGAGCCTCGGAGAGGCGGCGTAGGAGCGGAAGGGCTCCGCCGAATCTGGGGCCCGGCTGCAGATCGAACGGATTGAGTTCCTGAACGGGTACCGGACGGGGCTTGTAGCCGAGTTTTGGATTGAGCCTTGGAGGAGTATTCTTTGTGCTCTTCCAGGTTGAGGGGCAACCACTGATCTGGGATGTCGTCCCCAATCTCCTCCGTTTCTTTTTCTTTTTCTTCCTCTTCTTCGTCTTTCGTCTCGGTCTTCTTCATGGAATTCGGGGAACTGTTAACTATCTTGGAATCGGAAGTGCCCCTGAGGGTCGAGGGGAGGCTAGCGCTGGAGGGCAGAGACGGATGAGCAGGTTCGTACTCCCCGGAGCCAAAGCCAGCCGGCGGTGGGGTCTGCAAATCAATGACCTGATCGGGAGTCGGATAAGAGTCAGCTGGGTCACTGGAATTTAAGGGGCGACGTCTGGTGTCCGCGCGAGAGCGGGACAATGCGGCGCACACTTGCTGATTGAGATAGTCCTCGTCCTCGTCCTCGTCTTCGTCATCATCGTATTTGAATTCACTGGAGGACGGATCTGAACCGGCTTCCGAACCGGATGGTGAGTCGACCTCCGAACCGGATGGGGATTCAGCTTCCGAACCGGAAGGTGAGCCAGCTTTTGAGTCGGATGACGAGTTAGATTTTGAGCTAGGTTGCGCCGGAAGAGTGAGTGATGGTACTGCAGCTGTCTTCATTGGGGGCGAATCCGAATCGCTGTCCGATTCGAGGTCCAGATCACTGACCGAATCGACCGAATAATACTGGTGCAGAAGAGAAGACTCCCCCCTCTTCCTCCGTTTGGGGCTGACGGAAGACGGATCGGAACTAGCCGGACGCTTAACCGGTTTCTGTCCTGCCACAGAGATGTTTGTGGCGAAGAGACTTTCCATCGGTCCACCATATTCAAGACGTCCAAAATGGCCTCTCGCGCGAAGGAGCCTGTACGGCGGGGGAAGTCTGTATCCGAGTCTCTTCGAGACGGTCCTGCTGTTCACATAAAAGAGACCTGAACCGATCCTCCTTATCCAGCAAGGTGGCATAGGCATGGTCGTCTCGGGCCAACTCGTCACAAGCATCATGATATTCGAACCTGGCAAAGATCGGCCCGCAGATTCTGCTGTTTGGAGGAGATCTCCTGCAACTGCTGCTCAGGCGAAGAAGTATGACGGAGAGCCTGAGCATGGGATCCCACAGGTGGTCCCAGTCACCCCGCATGGTTTCTAGTTCCTGAGACACTTGGCGGTACCGGTTACGAAGATGCAACAGTTCCTGGGATTTCTGTGAGGCTTCGTCAGATCGTTCTTTCAGCTGTTCCAGTCGTTGGACTGCAAACAAAACGGCCACGCAGACTGTAACAAATGGAACGACGGTATAGAAGTTGGCGAATCACTTATGCTGAAGTTTCGGGCGGTGGACTAACTCTTGGTTAGCTACCCGAAGAGGCTCAACGACGTCCGCCAGCGTATGAAGGCGGTCCCGCTCCCTTATCAGGCTGGCGACCTGGTCCTTGAGATCGTCCACCTGACGTCGAAGATCACTCGGTTCCAAAGAAAATTTTCGGGCGGTAGCCTCGTCAGCTCGGCGGCTGGCCGAAGCGAGGGCTTGTACCAAGTCCGCCTGAATATGCTCCAGACTATCCACTTGGGTAGTCAGTACTTCTACTCGTTTTTAGTCCTGCCACTTCGGAGGAGGGATCAGATGATGCAGCGGCCTTATGCAGTGCATTAGTTAGCTGGCCTACAATGAACCGAAGACGGGCTACTTTATCCGTGACCTCCTGACGGCTACGCCCTAGCTCGGAAATTCGAGGTCCAGTGCGATCCAGCATCGAACAGACAAGTGTACAGCGCTGCGCTAGAATTTCGGAGTCGGTCTGACCGGATCGAAGATCGGCTTGAAGGGAGGAAACAGTGCCCGTCAACCTTTCCCTGTCACCGCAGACCTGACCGTAAACGCGGAGCGCCGTATCGATATCAGCCGAAAACAACACCAGGTCAGGAATACGGAAAGAAGCCGTCGCTCTCGCGAGTTCCACCCCGCAGGATGCTGAGTCATCGTCAACCAGGGTGACTCGACAGATGTTATCTTCATCGACTTGCAGAACTGGGAATATATCGAGAGATGGTCAGAAACGGGCAGATGAGGCCAGCTTGTAAGCCAGCTCAGTGAAGGCTGTCAGAAAAGTTGGGCAGAGGACTTACCTAATCGGGGCATTGATGAAAGGAATTAAAAGACTTGTGTCAGGTGAGGTCGTGCCCCAACCTTTGTGCGGCTGCGACAAGACTCAGGGGCGGCTGTAGTGAAGCGACTTTGGAATGAATTAACGGCCGGGTGTGAAATACACTTGGCCGAGGCTGCCTTCTGATTGGCAGAAATTGCTGGTCAAGAGTGCGGATGCAGGATGATAGCTCACAAGCGACAGATCGGTGCAAGGCATGGAATCAAGCTAGATGAAAGTGATCCGGAGGCTCGGAACCATGTCAGCTAGAAGTTGGCCGGCCGGAGCAGGTGGAGCTGGAGGGCCGTCGATGATGGCTATAAGTCGCCAAGGGGCGGATGGACTAAGCGATATACGTATGAAGGGCCTTGAGGAAGGCTATGCCCCTGTAGAAGTCGGATGGGACGCCGAAGGAAGATGCGTGGCCGCTAAAGGGAAATCGGAGTCGGCGGCCAGGTCTTGCTTGTTCAGGTCGAGGTGGATGGCTATCCAGGTCGCTCTGGATGTTTGGTGTACGGTACACAAAGGCTATCCAGATATGTGATGTACGGTACACAAAAGCTATCCAGCCGCGCTATTTCACGTTAGGCACATAACTATCCAGCCAGGTTATTTTGGGTATGTTACACAAAAGGTTGTATTGGATCTAGGGATAAAAATCAGTATATGTTTCGCTTTCTAAGACGCAAGTTATCATTGGTTCACAGCAGAGGGTTAACGAGGTGCCCTCTAGCTGCTATTGGCTTACCCGGGGCAGGTTGAAAGGAACCCACCGGAAGTTCTCTGACCGGGAGTTGTCGCGAGACTTAAACTCAACTCAAGTTGCCCGTGTTTTAAGCACCGTTTATCTCTATTGGAAAGTGTGGTAACGTTTTGACCCACAGTGGAAGATTGTTGAGCATTATTTGGATTCCCTATTTACACATAAGATTGGATTTTCCCCTATATTATCTTTGGTTTAGGTGGCCGATCGATTATTCTCGGTCCAGCCTTTGCGGCATAAAAACTTCAAGTATAACGCCAATCTTGCTCCCCGGTGAAGATTTCCGCCCAGGAGCAACCATAGTACTAACCCTCGTCCCTTTTTTACGGACTTAACTTTTCGCCCTAGAGTCCACCAAGAGAGCGTAACCGCCAGTGCTGACGGGTACACAAGGTGAGCTTTACAAACATGGACCATCCAAGTCGTCACAGCCAAGGTGATGGGAGTGACCGATCCAGCAGGCTGGATGCTGGATCGGATTAAGACTCGGATGGACGGAGTACCCCCTCCGAAAGTCAGTCGTCTGCCCCCCCCTGGCTGTTCGCATCTCAGAAGGAGTTTCTGAGAGCGACAACACCACACTGCGAAATCTGCGTCAGTGTAACTGACAATTCGTAAAGGTAATCGGTTTCCATTATCCATCGTCATATGTAATTTCAACTTCTGTGTCCCCTTTAGGTACGCTTTGCCAGCTTATAATCTCGTAAAGTCGGGGCATGCGTGTGACGAGTTGCCCGGTGGATTGCGAACGAGATGTCTGGTCGCGAGCAGCGCGAAATACATAGCAGACTCCCAACTAATGATTGAAAATTCTTTATAGTCGGCAACTTTCCATTCACTTTTGTCGAAAGCAATTCGTTAACCCCATCGTCTTCTGGTGCATCAACCACGGGAGTTCTGACAGTGTTGACTTCCTTTAAGCCGTGCTTTCCAGCATTTCAACAATCGTAAGCTCTTGCCCCTTCGACCCTCATGCCCAAAACTTTGTCCACATCTCCTCAGTCGTTTAGCTCAAGAATTTTCATCTTTTCAAAAAAAAATCCACAAGCGATATATCAGAGCCAGTAACAGGAGGTCGTCCACATAGACCCCCACAATTATGGTTCCACTTTCTTGAGCCTTTCCAAAAATGTTCGTGTCCGTAAGACATTGCACAGAACCCATTTTCACCAAAGGTTTTTGCAGCAACTCATACCAGAGTCTGCCCGCTTGCTTCAATCCGTACAGATTTTTCACGATCCACAATGCAACTTCTTTTTCAGATTTTGCACCTATCTTTCGAAAAATTTCTTCATTGATTTTCATCCCTTGAGGTATCGCCCAAGATTATGACGTAGTTGCCTTCCGTATCAGTTTAGGGGGGCGCTTGGTACATCCCCGTGCCGTGCAGGCACTCCCCAAATAAGCGACATAATCAAGATAACCTCAACGTTGCTTAGCTCCATCACGGTCGAAAAAGTAACACAGTAATTTTTACCGTATACTTGTATGTCTCCACGCGCTACTAAACGAGCCTTGTCACGCTCGACAGTTCCATCGTTCTTTAAATTTGTCTTGTACGTTGGTAGTGAGTGCATGTTTTCCTTCTTTCGGACGACTTCCCAGACTCCGAGGTCTTGAAGGGCTTGCGACTCGGCCCGCTCGGCCACTACCGATTTTTCTGAATCACTGCCCTTGTGGGCTTCAAAGAAATTCTTCGGGTCCGGTAGTGGGTCGAGCTTTTCACGCGTAGGTTCACACTTAACTACGAATGCCACCATTAAGCTTCGGCTCCCATCTTCCTGAGTATCATCAGTATTTTTTTCTTTACTCCTCTCTTTTCGGGTGTTTATCTTCCCACTTTCGAAATCAATAAATTTTTGTGTTTTCTTTATTTTCGTTTTGGATTTCTTCGTTGACTTCGACACGTTTTCAGGTGCATATTCTTTCTTCTTTTAAAAGTCACCACAACTTGTGCCTCCTTCGAGACCTAATTGTCTCCATTATGTGCTGGTTTTTTCTTAATCTTTCGTCTCCAAAGTGTTGTCAACTTCGTCGTCTAGTATCTCCTTTATCTTTCGGTTTGCTTCATCGCTCAATGTCTCGATGTTTTCCACATACCTGGTCGTCGTAACCACTCGATCACGCAGTAAGAGCACTTTTTATCCCTTGGTTTCATCATTTTTTCCAAGGATAAGTGCCCTTTCTGCGTGCCTGGCTAGGGACTTCTTCTTCGAGTCCCTCCAAACCATGCAAGGATAGCCAAATACCACGATACCCGAAACACTTGTAGGCTTGCTTGTCAGCACCTCTATCGGCGAAGCTCTTCTCGGGTTCGCTCTAGAAGGGCTTTGGTTCAGGATGTACGTTCCGTACTCCGCTGCCTCAGACCAATAGGTCAACGGGATACCTGAACCAAAAATCATACACCGAGCCATATTAAAAATGGTCCGGTTCGTTCTTTCTGCCTTTCCATTAGAGGCCGGCTTTCCAGGTTTCGTGATCTGGCGTCTGACCTCGGTCCTTTTACAAATCAGTTACACATTTTGGTACTTGATACCCCATCCGTCCTTAGAACGTGAATCTGCAGTTGAATTCATTCTCACACCAAGCTAGGAAATGTTCAAACATTTTCGCTGCCCGATCTTTCGTTTGGGCAGCGAAAAACCGCACATAATTTGAGCAATGGTCCACAAAGACCACGAGATAGCGGTTTCCACGTCTGTCCTTTGGCGTAATCGACCCCTTTAGGTCGCTACAGATTACGCCACCGATACGATCGGTTGGAGCATTCTGTCCCGAGTCCTTTTGGGGTTCCTTCGACCTGCTTGTCTTGCCTTCCGAGCAAGACAAACAGGTGGGCCGACGCTGATAAATTTTATTTATTCCAGACGCGGGATTTCTGGCGATTCGCTCGAACGTGTCGTACGCCAGCTGTCCCAAACCGACGTGAAAGTCGTAAAGGGTGCCTTCTTGTTGGTCCGAACCAGGTTCGTTCGCAACAACACCCATCCCTATATCATCGAAATTTCTTTAGTTCTTCAACTCATTTTTCTGTAGTCAATGCCGCTGTAAATATTGCACCCACCACTTTAACTTCGAATAGCACTTCATCTGGATACGCCATTTCCATCTTCGTTCCGCTGTCTTTCAAGATGCAGCCTTTCTTGCGCAAACATCCCAGAGAAATCAGATTTTTCGACAGATCTGGTGCGTAGTACACCTCTGTCAGCACGATTTTATTTCGGCTTGCATCCATACTCAAAAGCGTCACATTCTCAACCTTCGTTACACCAAGCTCCCACCATAACCGACCTCGGTTAGTGCAGTGGTTAAGGCTCTGCCCCGGGACCGTGAGATTGCGGGTTCGAGTCCCACCGTGGACGAAAATCCTAAGTCGAACCAACTTGGCTGAGTTGTAAGTATAATGAGACGCATTCAACCAAGCTCTCATCATCTGGTAGCATAAGCTTGTCATTCTGCTGGCAATTCTTTGCCTCGTCCAGCAAACTTTCATCGGACACCAGTTGGCGACTAGCGCTACTGTCCACAGTCCATAAGCCCTGACTCCAACTTAGGTTCATGTTCGTAACTTTCAGAGTCTTCAATCGTGTATAAAAGAAAATGATTTTTACCATTTCTGGCGTCAGAATGTTTCTCAAAGCGTCTTTGGGTTCCTTTTTTTTATTCCCTGCTCGGCAATTTTTCTGTATATGTCCTTCTTTGCCGTAATTGTAGCATAGCCTCTTCTTGTAGTGCTAATATACGGAATTAACAAAGTTTCGGGGAGTTTTCTCCACTTTTCTTGAATAGTCTTCAAGTTCTTGAGCCCATGCAATTAATTCCTGCGCGTGTTGCAAGTAATCTGCGCGCTGAGGGTTGTACCGTATCATCAAACCATCTTCATATCCGGGGTGGCATATTTCACAATATTTTGAACGATAAGGCTTTCGTGTCAACCGCTTTCTCTCACCAATGCCACCAAGTAGAAAACGTGCTGTCCAACTTCTTCTTAGATCTTTTTCAGCAGCGAATAGATTGGCGGCTTGCTGGTGAGAGATATTCATTTTAAATGCGTGGAACATCTGGTCGAGAACGAAATATATTTCCTGTGAAATCGCCCACCATGTCATGATGTTTGCGCGAAAATAACTCGCTGCAACACCTTCCATTTGCTCACTTAACTTGTTTACTTTCAAGCGCTTCGTCCATACAAAATCGGTCGACAATTGCACTACTTCAGGAGCTTTGATAAGCAGATAAGCCCACTGCTTAAAGCCTGCACCCAAACCTGGGTAAATCTCCGCCCTTAAAAAGTTTTGGATAGTCAACTTCGGATCTTCATCGATCCACCCATCCGCACTTTATTTTCAGCAGGATGTCCGAAATATTCTTACCCCTTCCTGGGCTGGTGCTACAGAAGCATTTCCTTGTGGAGGCACCCATCCACCTTCCCGTTCAATTCCATTATCTGCTCCTAAATCTTCCCTTGTCCTTTTCCGCCGAACGGGCCATAATTTTTCACCGTCCCCTTGAAGAAGCTGCCATTGTCGGAGCCCTTGTTCGACTCTGGCGACCCAGCAGATAATGCATCGTGCATTCGCTCTTCTTCCAGAGCGTCAATTTTTTCTTCCATGCACTTCATATACGCTAGAACAGTTTTAAAATCCACCTTTTCTTACTTAATTTTCGTGATATATCAAAATCGAGACGAAACCAAACGAGAGAGCGTGAAATCAATCCAAACAAACCAATGTCACCCTTTGGTAAAGGGGAATTCCACGGATCGTAATTAAACGAAAACTTAGAGAACTTTCGTAAAAATTTTAAAGTCTTTGGTCTTTAAGCCCCGTAACCTTTGGGCATATAACCTGTTGGAAATTCCTGTCACTGCAACCTTATAATCCACTCGTAACCTGTTAGTGTTAGAGTAAACTATAAACCGTAAGAAATAAAAAACTAGGCATTATGCGTGCTAATGCCGTGTTTCTTAGTCTCTCTGTTTGCGTCCGTGTGTCGACCCGGTCTGTTAGTACCGGCTAACAGGAAGTGCTCAAGCGCGAAGCGTTCTACTTGTTGTCTCAATGTAAAAACTGAAAGTATATTATTTATGTAAAATTATGTAAACTTAAGTACCTAAATGTTACCTAACCTGAAAATCACAATATGCAAAAACCACGGTAATCTCGTCCAACCAGAATTTTGTCAAAACTCTCATTTCACTAAAACGTCACCAAAATTCCAACAGAAGAAAAGTAGGAACTGGTTGGGTGAAAATCCATAACCGATTTAATTTTTTTCAATCGGTTATGAAATTCCACGGAATTATTGGAGCACAATCACAAAATACCCCCACATATTTCATATATAGAAATCTGTGTTTAAAAAAGTTTAAACAGTACATTTGTGTTGTGGTTTTACGTAGTAAATTAAATGTAATTTATTTCTGATATAGTAGAAATATATTTCGCATTAAAGAAAGCTTTCCTCGCCCTCTCCACCTCCATCCGCTTTACCTGATTTCTCGTCCGCGACAGTGCAAGGCATGATATTGAAATGTTGTAGCTGGGAATACGCTACAAAGACAAAAGTGCGAAAGCTTGTCTATTGGTAGTACCAATAGACAACCAATGTTGTTGAATATTCTTGTTTTCCATTGTCGAAACGCGATGGTAGTAGTAACCAATAAATCCAAACAAACATCCACAGGAACTTGTTTAAATGTAAGTGTATTAAGAAATGTTATCGCTAGATCTGCGCGTTCCTAGCTACAAGCACAATCTCAAAAGGTAAGTTTCGTAACTTTCCTTTTGAGAAGTGACAAAAACCTATTCTGATAATCGATCGTTATTAATAATAGTCCATAATACAAAGTCACAACCTAAATTCATATTTTTTACAAGGGAGCCGCTAACCACCCCCCAGTTTCCGCTAACAACCCCCCACCCTACCAGTTACAGAATTCCTAGAGCTCAATTCTGAATTATGATTGGTTAGAGTGGTTTAAAGTCTGGGTACGCCACACAAAATCATAAAATTCAGGGCCATATCATTTCACTCATCATTGCGAATTACACACATCATCCGCTTTTCTTCTGTCAATCCATCCTCTGTAATTCTTCAATTTCAGTTATGAATCAATTCCAAGACATTGCCGAGCGTACTTACCAGTCGTTGGAGGAGGCTCGTGAAGCGGTAAACCGCCAATCGCAGGATGAGGGCTTTATATTTACTTCCAGGAGAACGAGGAGAGTTGGACATCGACCCGACGGTGACATCAAAGCTGTTTGTCTTGAATGTTCGTGTTCTGGGAAATCAAACCCTGTGCAGCAGCAGCAGCAGCGCAAACGCGTACGCGGGAGCCGTCTGACAGGCTGTCAGTCTGCCTTGACCATACGATGAATGCGAGGCGAGGAAGATTTGTTTCACTGGGTCATCGAGGTTGACCAACAAGAACACAATCACGAACCTTTTGCGGATCCTGCCGTACACCCCCAAGGTCGTGCTCTTGATACTGTGGATCGACAACAGATCCTTACCTACTGCCGGTCTCGTCTATCTCCTTTGCGTATTGTCTCGGCAATGCGCAATAACCACGTCACGGTCACACCACGCGACGTATATAACATACGCGATGCGGAACGCCGGCGTCTGCTAGCTGGCAGAACGCCGCTGGTCGCCCTGCTTGGTGTACTTGAATCTGCAGCTCTTGGTGCGCCATATTTCACCCAATTCGACGATGAACGACGGCTGTCGCACCTTTTCATCGTCTCTCCGTCGGCTAGGGAAATATGTTGCAGATTCAGCGCAGGAAAAGTTTGGGTATTGGACTCAACATACAAAACCAATCGTTTCGGGCTTCCCCTCTTGCATGTGGTAGGAGTCACCGCTACAAGCCAAACGTTTACGTTCGCGTACGTTTTCATGGCCGGGGAACGAACGGAGGAGTACCTTTGGACAGTGCGGCTGATGAAGCAGTTTTTTGTGGACTTCTCGGTGTCTCCAATTACCTTTGTCACCGACAGAGAGTTGGCGCTCATGAATGCGCTTGACGGCGTATTTCCTGACGCCATAATCTCCTCTGTCGCTGACACATCAGCAAGAACATCCTCGCAAAGCAGCGCAGGACATTTGAGTCAGTAGAAGATTTTAATGAGTTCACACAGCAGTGGAACGCCTTGGTGCAGTCGCCAACGGTCACAATATACCAGCAACGACTTGCTGATAAGCGAGAAGCTTTTCCAAATCAAGTTTTGGTCTACCTTGAGGAGACATGGCCTTATCATAGAGAAAAAATTGTGGATGCCTTCTTGCGTGGGAAGTTGCACTTTAGACACACAACGACGTCACGTGTGGAGAGTGCGCACTCAGCACTAAAGAAGTGGATTGCGGTCTCGACAGGTGACTTGCTGACGGTAGACACAGCGTGCCGGCTGGCTTGTTATGGGCAACTTGCTGCCATCAAGCTTCAAACTGCCCAGGAGCGCGCAGTCGCAGATATGCAGTTTGGCCAGACCTTCTCTGGAGTGATGGGAAAGGTATCAGTGGTAGCTTTAAAATCAGCATTCAGGCAGTACAAGGCCAGGAATGATGTGGGGACTGCCAAGGTATCTTTACCTCTGCCATTGGGCATCCTTGCAAGCACATGTTCCGATCTAGAGCAGCACAAACGGCAACACCGGCGAGAGGCCTCTCCCTTGACGACTTTGATTCGCATTGGTGGCTAGTTCAGCCTTTTCGAGCACCATCAGCATCAACAGTCGCACTTGAAGCACCTTTGATTGAGGATACTCTGAAACGGCTGCGCGAGGAATACGACGAGGGATCGATCTACCGCAAAAGAGTGATCCTCGAGCACTTTGACGCCCTCCCTGCCGCCAATGTGCTCAACCCTGCAAATTTACGTGGTCGAGGACGTCCTGTTGGTTCAGTTAGCTCCTCAACGCAGCGCATTCCATCGCAGTTTGAGGTCGTTGAGGCTTCTTTACGACCGAAAAGGCGATGTGGGAACTGCGGGCAAGTGGGGCATAACAGGAGAAGTTGTCGGCAACCTCCTGCTGCAGTGATTCCCGTGGCTGATCCAGAGATCAATCTCGATGCCGTAGGGACCGCCGATAATTGGGAGCAGCTTGCTGAACTCGCAGAAGTTGACGCCAACAACCAACCTTGACCTAGTGTCAAGACTATTTTCGAATATATATATTATGTAGCACAATCTGTATTTCTCAAATGTATGGGTTTGTCTCTCACTAAGTGAATATATATATGAGCTTCGTACAAAATGACTACTGTACGCTTGCAGCACTTGGCTAAGAGAATGCCTCGTTCAAAATTTTATCAGTTAGAATCACTCTAACCAATCATTATCCAGAATTGAGCTCTAGGAATTCTGTAACTGGTAGGGTGGGGTGTGGTTAGCGGAAACTGGGGGGGGTGGTTAGTGGCTCCCTTAGAGAATTTGAAAAGTCCTAGTTGAAAACAGCATTTAGGTAAAATATAGATCATAATCACGGATTCTAAAAATCTTCCAACTTACTCGCTCTGGTCGGGGCTAGGAATGTCACGTACGAAGCACATTGGTACGCCTCCGCAAACTCTGGATGCTGATGAGATTGGTAAAAATCCTACCTCCTTACACAAAATTTACAGAATTGATTTAAAATGTTGTGGGGGAGATAATACTCCGGGATTGCAGGTAGCAACTTCCGCTACATCCAGTTAAGCTCCGTGTCACACATTGCCGTACCAGTACATCCCGAAACTTCACGCGGCATCCTGTTTAGAGAGTCGGTTTCCTCAGATTTCCATATGGTATGCGTAAAAGTATACACGAGAACTTATAAGCAGTACAGTCTAACCTTGTCAGATACAGAATAAAACTGCTCACATGGCGCCGTCGTGCTCCATTTTTCTGAAACCCAACCAACTCCTGGACAATCTTCTGTCGCGATGCTCGGTTGCGAAACTAGGAGCCCAACCAGCTCCTGAACAATCTTAAGTGGTATAGCAGCTGCCTCATCGACGCGAGCCACAAGGAAGTGCTGGTGAGCATCGCCCGCTGGTGCGAGCATTCATGGTGACCAAAACGTCGCAAGGGTGAACAAAAACTGCATGAAGAGAGCTGACAGGCAGCAAGCAATGCTGCTCATGCTGTAGCAGCCGGAATGGACCGTAATGATTGAGTCATACTAACTCATGGACTTCGGACGGCACTTGGCAAGGTCAATCCCATTGTTACAAACATTGTAGCGAGATATGTCGGCGTGAAATTGCAAGAGGCCAGGCACAAACCAGCGCGAAAAGAGCTCGTTACGTTGAAACAGGACATCGAGCCGTCGGTGACCTGCTTTGAGGCCTTGAGACACAAACGTCACGAGTATCGTCATGGCCCTTAGCGCTTCGACACGTAAATGCGGGTTCTTGGTCACTGTAGGAGCGATTACAATCTGTGTGAGCAGCACGAGCAGCGGCTCGACGAGTTCATCCATTGGTTCGACTGCGTGGGGCTTGCTCTTGTTCATCTGATTCACAAACGCGTAAAAGACAACACCCTCAAGGCTCAAGCAAGTCACGACGTCAAACAAATCTACGGAAAAATGCTCGGGAAAGGCCCAAAAGATGGACGCCGGCTTTGCGAGCGGGGCCGTGTATGGATCACAAAGCGCTGATGCAAAATGAAGGAGCCATCGGCACGACCGGGAGTAAAAGACGACCCACTCGACAATCTGCTCGCTTGAAAGCAAGTGCAGCTCCATCTTGGCACAGGTCACGCGCATCTCGTGTAAACGCGCTTTACTCGCATTGTAATGAGCTGAAAGCTGCAAGGAAAAGGACGACGACGACGCGTCATCACGGATCTTTCTCGCTTGGAACGATGTCGATGCCGTCGTTCAAATGCCAATTGCTCCTCGTCACACGCACAAAGCGCTTGGAGTTCGTGGATTTCCTTCATCATGGTCAACCATCGGGACAAATCGGGACAAAATCGCGAGCGGGCCAAAGTGAAGATACTTGAGAGTCAGCTAAAACAATTCTGTGGCTCGAGAAAAGCGACGACGTGGAAGCAATGCAGGAGGATGCAAGAGCCGTCGAACTGCAACTTTCAAAGCACTGAAAGCCAATTCGGTGGCACGTGGCGTCGCCAGGAATCCGCCATGACCAAATACGCGTGCAGATCATTTGGATTACCACTACTTTGCTCCTCTTCACGTGTTAAGCAGGCAGGACATACGAGACGCGTCGATAAACATTTAACGCGCTTGTAAAAGTCATGTTCGGGCTGCTGACTCGCCCCCAAGATGTCGCCACAGTTACAACAGTGCAGATTGGACGATTCCACTGGAATCTGCGGTAAATGCCAGGCTTTCATTTGCTTGGTAAGCTTTGCCCTTGTGGCAATGGGTCAAGTTGTCCAGTTTCCCAATTATAGACACCTACCTCTGGTTCATATGTTTTTGCAATTGGCTCACCAAATTCATCATCATAATTAGTCTTTTCAACTGGGCGACCTATTGAATTTCCGGATTTTCCCCTAGTTACAAAATCCAAGGCTTCTGCGCCAGTTGTAGAGATTATCCCTCTTAAGCGTCAAATTTCCTGCATCTTACAAAAAGAATATAATATACGCCAGTTTCGAATTAGAAAATCATCCGCTTTCTATACAATCGTAGTCATCATTTGCTCCTTCTTTGCTTGGTCGAAGCCAATCGAGAGGACGGGGCTCGAAATGCTTGATCGTAACCACAAGAATGGGCGATTCAATGCAAAGATACACGTGTGTGAGATCATGAACAAGTGTCTTGGAACGTCCGTAGCTGCCTGCTGCGAACGGAAAGTTTTCGAAACACTCGCAGCAAAGATCCATATCCTCACAAAAGGCACACTTGTAGCGCACGCTGTGGAAATGCGAAAACTCACACTGGTCGCATACGATGCCTTCGTGGCAGGATAAGCGGGGATAAAACGTGGACGGCACCTTCACTTCTTCTTCTTTTTCTTCTTCTTTGTGTCGTGCTTGCGATTCCTGGACGTGGCAATGGAGATCTTGTCTTGAGCAGCGAGTTCCTCAAATTCCGTCTCCATAGCATTCATAGAAGCCGTCGCATCATGCGAATAATGAAGCGGGACATTGGGAAAGTCCTTGTGAGCATACCCACAAATGGGGTCGACGCTTAGATGATTGCGATCGTCGATCCAATACGGAGTATGCTGCGCTTTCTCCAGCACGGGCAGCGTGTGGGCAAGTAACATGATACTGATATTGATCACGAAGCCGTCGAGCGGTTCTTGTCCGTCTTTTATCAAGCGTATTCGCGGATCAGCTGTTAGTAAAGTCAGTGCAAGTCATCCGAAAGTCGCGTCCAGAACAAGCGGGTGCTGATCGTCTGCTAATAGCGTTTGCCCCAACGTCTGCCAGATCGTGCGTAAAGGAAGCGAATCCTTCCATCCATTGCGTTCAAAAGCTTTCTGTGACGACGATTGAGCCAGTAGTAGCTCGCACTGCGGCGTCCAAGTCGTGTGTTCCGTCCAACATCGTGGAATAGCGAAGAAATGGACCGAAGAGTGTACTGAGGGACATAGTTCATGTGCGGGAGAAGACTGGGAACCAAATGACGGCGGACAAGGAAGATCTTGAAGCTTGCACAAGAACGAGCACAGCACTGGGATCAGACGTGAGTAAACTGCACCAAAGCTGTGTGCATGCTGCGAGGCCATTAAAGAGATGAGGATTCAATTCCAGTACTCGTCGGCGGAGTTCCTGTGCAATCTGGAGTACAGTGATTGCATTATCTGGATGGTGATTGATAACTAAAGCAAAGAACCGATCGGTTGCTTGTTTTGTGGAGGGTCGGATAGGAGCTGGTGGAACGAGAACGAGAGTGGTTTGGATTATTTGCCCCATTTGGGATCCGGGTCAAGCATTCACGACACAAATTAAAGTAGCACGCAGCACAGCGATAGACTATCGTCATGGCGTTATCGCCATTGATCCCCGTTGTCGGGGTTACACGTACACACACGGAGAAAAATTGCAAATTGCTCGGGAATTGGCGGAACCGGAAGAGAGTTACCTAATGCACGAAGAAGAATATGAGACGTGGCAAGAAGAAGCGGAAGCAAAGACTCTGAAGCTAAACGCGTGTATAGCAAGGTGAAAGACGTTGTAAGCGAGTTCAAAGCCAAGGAGAAAGCTCATAGTCGCGAACGAGAGGATCTACTTTACACAATTCGACAATTGAGTGTACAGCTGAAGCTCAAAACGATCGTTTTGGACAACTTTATGCCTCCAGAAGCCAATCTGATACATGAAGTACACGCGCATTGGAATGACGAGGAAGATGATTAATTACTTGATCACCTTGAAGTCACAGGCAACTCGTTGCGAACAAATCTATGACTTCCAGCTACAATTACGGAAGTTCATGGTGCTTCGAACGCTCGACTGCAGATTGCGTAGTTGAAAGAAAAAAAGGTGGTTTGTGACACATGGGCGGGTGGATGATCCGAAAAGACTGGCAAGTCGCAATTGGAGGGTGCATATGTATGTGTGTGGCATTACATATGCACCCTTCATTTACTTCACGACATCAATTCGATATTTGGCTAATAAAGAGAATAATGGTTTGCGATATGGAATCGTGTGGCTCATTCGTTTTCACGTGGATGAAGTGGAGTTGCAATTTTTGCTCTGGAGTAGAGATGACAGACAAGCGGGCTATATGTTTGGTTTGCTCATTGATTAGTTACGTTGTGGTAAGACGCGAATGAAAGACTTTTCTCTTTATGTGTTAGATGCCAAGACAAATGTATCTATAACGAAGGTACTGAAGCATAGATCTATCAACATCAAGGGGAAGCTTCGCTGGTGGATTAATTTTTCGGCAAATACTAGCACGAACACACCGCAGTTGTAGTTGTCATTCTGCATGAACGGCTGCGTGTACCTGACGCTGAAGTCATTCCCCAAAATACCCCAGAGGTCCTCCTTTACGACCACTTCGAGTTCAAGCTTCTTTAGCCCCGATGGATCAAAGTAAAGCACGGTTTTGGTTCCCTTGTCGATGCAGACAACTGTACAATGCTCAAGCCGGGTGAAAAAAATAGGAAGAATCAGCCACACCGTTTTGTTTCTATGGCCTTCGGACCAGTCCGCAACATCCTTGATGCCCACAAGCGTGTCGCGCTCGTGGAGTCGATCTGTACCCTTTCGCTTTTCCGACCGATTTCAATGTTTCCGATGTATGCCTTCTTCGGCAGTGATAAACCTCCAGGACACATTACCTTCGCTGAATAACCCCGTCAAAGCAATGTCTAGTGCAGCGTCTGAGATCCGTGTCGAGCCATAACAATAAAATAGCTCGATCTTTGAGCTCTTGAACTCGAGTGCGGTCAAGTGCTTTTGAACGGACTTTGGACTTTGTGTTTGTAGCCATTCCTCTTCAAAATACATTCCAGCGACTTCGCAAAACCATCGAAAATCCACACGGTACTTCACCGCGAAGCGCGACATGTCATGCCATCGATACATGCTGTTTAGCGTCGAAGTAAGGAAGCATCCTTTTTCGGGAACCTTCACGACAATCTCGTCTTCTTTTGTACCTGGGTTTGTACCTTGAAACTTCACTACAGCCTCGCGTGCAAGCTTACAGGTTTCCAATGGGAGGACGTAAAATAGGTAAAAGTTGGAATGGATTTTAAGATTCTTCGTCAAGCGTTGTGCAGTCGGCTTTCCTTTTGGCTTCCATGGGTGCGCCGCAATTACTGGGCCAATTTTCAATAGCGATGTCACCTCTACTACCTTTACCACAAAAACATCCGGATCGTTCTCGATGAAGACATATGACGCAAATGACACACCTCGGTTATGAAGATCTACAGCATGCCGTGCCGCTGCATATCGTTTGGCTTGTTTCTGGCGTTTCTGTTTTTGATTTGATCTGCGACTTATAGCCTCATGTATGGTGAAAGGAAGCTCTTGATCCTCTTCGGAATCACGACTATCCACGACTGGTTCATCCTCTGAAACGTTTCTATCGCTTTCTACAGTGTACACGTGCGCATGTAAGGTTGCAACGTCTACGTTGTAATCACTAGTACTAGACGGGACGTCGCTAGACTGGACGTCGTTTGACGTGGACTCGATGTTGAATGCTGTATCGTGATAATATGGTGAGGCTCCTTCACCGTCATCATCATGATCGACTTCATGATCGTGTCCATTGTCGTCGGTGTCATCATCATGGTTGAGGCTATCCCGGGATATGTCGTTGTCGCCTGGGGACGTATCATTTTCAGGCGTAGCATTGTATAAGTATTTTTGTCCGCATCCGTTGACATCTAGAGTGGATTCCAACTTGTCCATATCACGCAACAGCACTAATTTCCTCATCTTTTCGAATGTCTCTATTGCGACTTGAAACTGGGCATATTAAGATTTGCGACGACACTGCTCAGCCGAACCGTGAGCTCTCTCACGATGGTAAATTTCAGGTTGCGACTGAGGTGCAATCCTCCATATCGGGGTACGGTCTGTTTAATTTCGAAACTGGGAATATTGGAAAGAACCTCATCTGGATTATTAGTGCAGCCACGGAAGAACCGTCTTTTTGCGAGAAGTCGACTTGGCGGAAACACACATTCAAAACCTTCGTTCTTGCGCACACTGATCATGTGGCGACAAGGCAGAGCTTTGTCTTCATAAACATGCACGAGCACTTCCACGAGGCTTTATCAATTTTATACTCCTTCCGGTTGGTATAGCGTCGATTGAGCGGTAAAGATACCATCGGCGAGCTCGTAGTCATATACAGCATGCATTGCAAACTTGTACTCAGGGAAGACGATCTCCGCTGCGTAATCGGTGACTACATTTGAAAATTCATTCATGCTGTCATCATACTCAAGGCCAATTGTCCGGGCTATGAAATTTCTATCCAAATTGTACTCGGATTCGAGTTTTCTTTGGTAGTGTTCGAGACGTTTTGCTGTGTCGCGTCAAGGCGATCGGATCGTTTCAGAAGACTCTTCACATGTCGCCAAGTTGCATCGAGCCTATTGTTGGTGTGGACTCCATTGACTTCGACGTTGTCACGCCCGTACGAAGATCACATATGTCGACACATGTGCCAATTTCGGATAAAGTATGAGTAAAAACCGCTTGGGTCAGAACTCTCGTCTACGTTTTCGACGATCGATCTATCATGAGTGAAGCAGTTATTTCTTCGTCGACTCGTCTTTCGGTCTCAGTTTGCTCGTTTAAAACTGAGAACAATATATGAGCATAGAAGTATAGGGATGTACCACGACGTTTCTTACCTTCGGGGCGTGGATTCACATGCGTCTGTATGTACGACAAAGTTCTGCTATACTCTGTCTCGCTTCTTGCGTATACAATGAGTCCGAGCGCGTCTTGAAGCCGCGACTTTTGGAATGCGGACAGATCGTACTTTCCGACGACTTCGCGAAGATATTTCACAGCATGGAATTGACATAGGAGTACCTGGGCGTCAGGGAACTCACTCCAAAGAACGTTGATCTCCGTGAAGTCTGTATCAACCATAAAACATTTTGTGTTCTTCACTACAGGATTGACTCGCACGAACCGCTGAACGACCGTCTTTAGCGTCTACTTACGATCGTTCTGAATAAACGCATGCTGCACAAACTGACTTTCACCGAACGCATCGACCACCATGAAAGATAGTAGTTTGTAATCTTCTGCGCTCGTGTTGTGAGTGGCATCGACCATCACAATT
The DNA here is from genome assembly GCA_001887855.2 of Sclerospora graminicola. Classification (NCBI taxonomy): domain Eukaryota; phylum Oomycota; class Peronosporomycetes; order Peronosporales; family Peronosporaceae; genus Sclerospora; species Sclerospora graminicola. The sequence continues at coordinate 38,261 of MIQA02000812.1, read as the reverse complement.
TCAGCGTATCGCGTAGCCATGAGGCGCATGTGTAGCGTCTGGAAGATTATGGCGGTACCCACCCGTACATCCAAAAAAATAGTCACAGCGTAACAATCTGTCCGTATCCTTAGAATCGCGCACCTTTTTCATCATGAAATACACTTGCAATATTACCGCGCTTTGCCGTGAAATCATCCACCCAACGCTGAATTCTCAGCGCAAGGCTTGAACCAGTTGCCTCACTTTGGCGCATTCGCCATACCAGGTTGCAGACATTATAGTCTTGATGTTGTCGTGTCCATTATGAGGCGGTGGATTTGCTGCGTTGGGGCACCGTATCGCCGTAGAAGATCACAATCTCGCATCGCCTGACCACCCAGCTGTAAACGGTTCCTCGGATACGAGTGGAAGCATCCAAGGTTAAGTTGGTGCGAATGTTGAACGTCGAACTTCGTGACATGCACACCAAATATCCCATTCTTGTCTCGCTTTACACAACAGCTCATCTACCGAAAACAAAAAAGGTCCCTACAGAGGATGTGGTTAATTGTGAGAGGATGTAACAAGAGTCGCAGAAGGATGGTAGACTTGCCAACGTGTAAGAGAAAGCTTACCGAAGCAGTGCAACGATTCGCTCGAGTTTTCACTCGCTTTCGGACGCCATTTCCACGCGACACGAGTACTCGCCTGCATGTGTGCATTCGTACAGTCGATTATATGTTCCCCACTCGGCGGGTATAAGCACAACTTCCCGACCCGGTCGTCGCATCGGCCCGCTAGCATCATCTGGACAATTAGTTCTTTCGCCCCCCCTTTTTTGCTTCTTGGCCAATGTGTCCGCGTTGTGTGCCTCCACTGATACGGATGAGCGGATCCACATCGACTGCGTAAATGCCAAGGTATGATTGATCAGTAAATGAGTACTAGTCTGTTCATCAGAAGAATGTCCACAAGGTTTTTTTGTGGACACCACAAAATAGGTGAAAGCATTTTATTGGCTAAATATACCTCATATAGCGAGTGAACATTTAATCTAAAACTGCGCGCCAAAATTGTAATTCAAAGCCGACAAACACCCCACTATTCGCGGCATAAAATTAGCAAGAAATGTCACGATCACCAGGATGATTAGATCTCTCATTTTGGTGCTTCCAATATTTACTGCCTTATATGTTTTCTTCAAGCCAAAAGATGAAGTCGGTATTGTTTTTACCTATGGCTCGGAAGGTCTGCTTGATGCGGGATGATATTTTGATTTATTTTGTTTGATAGCACTTTATTCACACTCTGTTTTATTCTTTTTAGAGACAGACAACCAACTGAATGAGAAACAAGGCCAGGGAGAGTGACAGAACGTACAGATTGTGGATTTGATTGATTGTACATGAATGAACGACTGAAAGAGTTAAGGCCATCACAAAGTGAAGAAACGAAGGAACGTGTTGAAAGGTACTGAAAAAAAGCTCTGTTTTGCGCTAGTAATCGTGTTTGATATGACACAGGTAGATATCTTGGACGGAGAAGTTGTGGCGCTGGATTAGTTTTTCCGGAGGACGGATAGGAAGAAATACGTTAAGAAGATGGTAGTCATTACCGATGCGAGTGCGAAGATTGCCGATACAGGAGACTTAATGGCGATCGTGCGATTATTTATATCAGTTTGAAGTAATGTACGTATCGAATGTACGTATCGGTTTTGGGTTGTCTCTGACATTATTTGTGTAAGAATTCAAGAAGAAGAAAATGATAAGCGTTCTCCGATTCTTCGATTTCTATGCAGAAATTTGACGCTGTGCCGTGTAAGCGTTCGATGGACGGCGGAAATGGTGTGAATGGCGATGACCAGAAAGAAGACGGGAAACAAAAATCAAGAAAAAGCTTTGTGTTGGACAACGATTCGCAACGAGCTGAAGACGAGCAACACGAAAGTTAAAAGCGATGTCTCGGCTAATCCTGGTGCTGAATTTGCGAACGGTAAGCAGACGGACACATTTTATGGACGCTTTGCGGACGAGGACGCCAAAACCAGAGCATTCGCCAGTGATGAAACCAGCAGAAAACATGTATTGGTTACTTCGCGATTTTATCGAAAGCCTAAAACGACGTTGAGTGTGTTGAAAATGTTGGGTTTCGTGATATTGTGGAAAATATCACTTTTGGAGATTTTCGATAGTTTTAACCAATATGAATTTAGGCTGTGACCTATTTTTGTATTATAGACTATTATTAGTAACGATCGATTATCAGAATAGGTTTTTGTCACTTCTCAAAAGGAAAGTTACGAAACTTACCTTATGGGATTGTGCTTGTAGCTAGGAACGCGCAGGTCTAGCGATAACACTTCTTAAATACACTAACATTTAAACAAGTTCCTGTGGAAGTTTGTTTGGATTTATTGGTTACTACTGGCTATTCAAGACTCAAGTTTCTTAACATCACGTTTCGACAATGGAAAACAAGACTTTTCAACAGAGTGAGCACTGTTCCGCTGGAAAACAATACAATGTGTCAGCTTATGTTTGTGACGAAGATGCGGCTTGTGTAAACGTAGCTCCAGCTGTAGAAGCGTTTGAGGCTACTGAAGAGTACAGAGATGAAAAACTGTCAGCTGAGAAAGCAATGCCGCTCGGACTCGATTTTTGTTGTACTGAGCTAGAAAAGAAGCCGCAGAATATGCTGGACTATAACCAAAGTTTGGGTCTTTCACCCACGACTCCTACATTGTATCCTCGTCTGACCTATGACAAGAACGATCTCGTTCAAATGGTTTAAATTTGATCATTCGCTTGAAAACGTTAAGCTCGAACTGATGCGTGTGGTGACTCGTAGTTGAAAGCGTCACTTGCATCGAAGAAGATTGCACCACACATTGATTGGTGTCCAGTAATCTGGTCTAGAGTTTGCTTGACTTGTAAATTTATGTTGTTTTTAAGCGTGTGAGCAATACCTTGCAGGGAGATTGGAAGTGCATAAGTTGCGATAAGATAGCTGTGTTACCGTGTCTCCCGCCTTCTTGATATCTGATTCTCACCATTTTGATCGCAACTTAAAGGCAACCACGTACACTTTGAAAGTGTTGCTGGGATTTGTGAAACGATTGGCTGACTGTCGTGTACTGGCAGAACTTTTCTTACAGAGACGCTTCCAAACGGTGCAAAGTTGGACGGCAGGAAGATGCGGGATTCCTATTTTTGTCTTCATCTACGGCTGACTCATCCTTATCATGCAAGCGTGAAGCACCAAGCGTTGATGATGATATACAAAATCAGCTTCAAAATCGAAAATATCGCTTCGCATACTTTCCAATCGAAAGCCATTATAGCGGTGGTTGATGACAAGAAAGTAATCGGTGCTGAAGACTGTAATAAAAGGTATATCCCAATACCATGAGTGGCGGATCGTACAGCTTCCACATGTCGTCCACTCGCTGTATCAAATATCTCACTTGCTCAGCAGATCGCCCTCCAGCTGCCGTATCCTCACAATCAGACAGAATAGCCTTGTACAGCTGCTGCATTCTTCCAAAATGATATAAAATGTCAGACAATGAGAAGGCTAATGCGGAAGCATTGCTCATCATTCGGTACGTCTCCTTCAGAGGTGACATCAACTCGCTCAATGTCATCACATTTTCCCAAAATTCTGGATTTCCAATTATTTGGAAATCGAAAGCCCACATTCCGTCAGTTCGTCGACAGTATTTCCCGCGCTATCTTTTCGTATACTTTCACTTCTTGGTTTGTTTATTGATTGACTTCCCACGTATTCTGAATATGATGAAGCTTGAACAACTTTTGAAGAGATAATGTTGATCCTGTTTTCGTAATGTCGAACAGAATCTACAGCTTCGACGAAGGCAATTTTGCCGCGTGGATAAATGCAGCCTAGCATCTGGATCATCTCATCCAATTCACAGCAGATCATATTCTCTTTATATTCGTACCAATTATTTTTTCGCGTTGTTATCCAACAATTGCGCCCAATTCGCACCTTAAAAAAATACGGATTACCCAACATTTCAGCTGCTGGATCGCTGAACACTGCTATCTGAAAACCAAGAGTGCGACGCTGCCATCACTGTTGCAGGCCATTGTAAAAGTTAATTTTTTTCCTAAAATTGACTATCAATTATTAGGTTGAATCCGATTGGACAAAAAAAAATTGGGGTCTTGAAAAACCTATTTTTGAATTCAACATATTGTGTGCTCTGCACCACTCTGTAGGCCGATCGCGTGGGTCCACTAGATAGAACTCGTTTAGACAATTCTAAAACTGTATTTTCGCGTAATATCGCTGCGATGGTTCCGTTTTGCGAAGGATTTAGTATCAGACAAAAAAAATTGCTCGCATTAACCCTCGTATTGACGCCAAAACACCTCAAATAAATGCCTTAAAATTCCACTGCATAGAGAAAAGTGCTGCAAACGCAATAGTGAAAGTTGTACCAAAATTGGAGCTGTAGTTTTTTCGATACCCCATTTCTCTGTTGTGCACATTCTTTACCTGAACAGACTAGTACGTGCATGGGCATCTCACCTGCTTCGTGGTGGTGAAATAACTTTCAATGAACTCGTCGCAATCGTCTGCGAAGCAAACAAAAGCTCTTCAGGCCCCGGCGCCAGCACTGCTTCGTTGCATCGTCATGCGCGGGATCCTCCACACCATTTGCATTTTCGCTAGAGGAGAAGCTGCGGTGTTTACCTGCCCCCAGCGAGTAGGAACGCGGATCGCGTAGTTGTGTTGGCATGCTTGCGCCGTTTCAGTTGACGATGCCAATCAGCCACCGACATTGTGGTATACTATACAGAAGAAGTATACGAGGTAAGTACACATGTTACTATAAAGGTATACTCCACTCAAAGCAGCGCCCTTCTCTGTCACTTCATAGGGTAGGGTTACTCAGATTTCCTTAACTGGATGTAGCGGAAGATGGTTCGCGGGATTGCATGGTAGTATGCACTCGGAAATACTTGAATACTTGGTTTTCTTCATGATGCCGAGATGTATTCAGAATAACAAGAGTCAATAAAATAATTATTTAGAAAGTATTCATTTAGCAATGGATAGATCAGACCTCTGATGAAAGTTATAAACCGTAGCTTGGGAGCTGGCACTCTCGGCTAAACCAAAGTCTATTGACAATCTGTAGATTAGAAAAGAAAGTGATATCGGTGGGTGGGCCCTCCGTCGGACAACCTATCAATGTCCCAATCGTATTGCTAACCATCCATTCATGTATGGGTACTTTGTACCCATGTATCGCACAGTACTGTTGTCCATCCTGTCGGAGCTACGGTACTGTACAGTATGTAAATTTATACTACTGTGCAACTGTAAGGATACAACTAGTACTACGGTACTAATGCTACAGTGTCACTCGAAATGTGACCGTTGTGCCAGCTTGGCTCCAAATCGTTATGAAGCCAGCGGTGAGTACGTGAGGCTTGACCTACCACTACTACTTCGCTCCACCAAACCGAACAACCTCAACGATGGTCAGTTGGCGTTTCAGCCCGTGGATGGGATATTGAGGGTTGACAGAAAACTGCTGCAACCTGAAATCCTCTTTGGCGGATGCATATCGTCGCAGCATGACAGGGATGTCAGCAGAAAGGGACGTCCAGGACTCCCACGATATTCTATAGGCTCTAAGCCCCAGTCCCTAATTTGCAACTTCAACCAGACGACAGTCGAGCAGTAAACGGACTTAAAAGTAATTCGTGACCCGTAAACATACCATGGGTGATGATGACCCCAGGGCCTATTCCTGGTGAATCCTCGGGTCGGAAAAGTATTTTGACCAGGAAGTTATTGGCAAACATGAAGACAAGTAGCGCAGACCTGCCGGGGGAAATTGTACCGGAGACACAAGAGTCGCAGATAGTCAACAAGGATACTCAACTGGAGTCTGAACCGGTAGTCCCAAATGAGATACCGGTCCCAGTATCGAAGTCGGAAGATTCTAAAGTTAAGTCTACCTTAGTTGAGCAAGAAACACAGACACTGGAGGAAGATGGTAAGGAAGACAAACCAGGTTCGATGAAATCGTCCGAAGCACCCAGGAATAAGTTGGATGATACCAGTAAAGAAGGGAGGATTCTCATACCAGAGGCACATGAGTCACCACCAAGGAGCCGGTACAGAAGAGGAAATCGCTGGGGAGTTACTAACTCCTTTAAGTCAGGCAACCAGTGTTAAACCAAGAGTCCAAGCGTGGTTAGACATCACGCAAGAACTATTCACGGAAATATTTGTCAGAGCGAGAAGGCCAGTTTCCAGATTATCACCGACGGCTAAGAGACTACCGCAACTAAAACAAGCAGAAATGGGAAGATTAATTGGCCTATTTGGGGTCATTGCGGTGATCAATAAAATAGACTGGAATTTGGAAACAAAAGATTAACGGAGCAGCCCTGAGTGCGCAGAAATCGACTCAAGCGTTTGAAACCATACTAGGGAAACTACTAGGACAGGAAAAGGTTAAAGGAGCAGATAGTCAGCCGCCTCCGCCCTCAGGTTGGACATCCAAAATCACTGGTCCGAAGAGTCCGACGACGACCCAAGGAGTAGCTCAAAATCGTTCCTATTCAGGAAGGAAGTATACTCAGTAGAAGAAATTACGAGTTTACGGTTGATGGTGAAACCGATTACGGCAAATATGCTCCCTTACAGTGTAGGGAGGGGACAGCGGAGGAATGGAAAATAGTGAAAGGTCTAGTGAAAGGATCAATTCTAGAAAGGCAATTACCACAGTTTATCAAATGGATTACGTCGTTCGGTGCACAAGTGAGGCTTGTCCAGACTATCAGGGCTCAAGTGGAGGGTTGTCTCATCTTAGACTTGAAAGGAGAAAATTCTATCAAGGAGGCTTTCCTCAATGCAAAAAGCATCCAGGAAAGCATAGCTACGGCAGCGACGGCACGTAAGAAGGGTTTGAGAGAGTTATGGAAGATGGTGGCTCCGGTGAAACCCATTAGCTACAACGCCAGCAGCCACTCTTTATTCACAAGAGAAATTGCAGAAAAATACGAAGGGATGAAAGTACCCTTCCATAGATATAAACATGTTTTAAAAAATCTACACAGCAAGCGAACAAAGCAAACCGGCAATCCGTTGGAGCAACAAGTGGAGGTCAATGGGGAAGCATTTGGACAGCAAGATCACTACACATGCGTATTGAAGAAGATAACGAGGGCGCTGGACCTAACAAAGTTATATGGCATGTTACATATCCTTATCGGTGTGGATCTTCAATTAGAAGACCTGGATAGGTTTTCTAATTGAAGATAGGGGTAGAACATTTTCGGACACTTTAACGCAATGGAAACTGACTTTTGAAACAGATACATGTCTCCAAGTCTTACGAGGAATTTTGAGGATTTCATGGTGTACTATGATTATTGTGGTGGAACATCCGACAATGCGGGGTAAACGACAATGTTTACGGCGTGGGGCTGTAGGGAACTCTATGCGGCATTGGATGCTCTGTTATAGGTGAAATGTATCTCCATAACGCACAATTTAAGCTTGCCATCTCCAACATTTAAGAGCATGGACGACCTAAGGGAAGCAGTGGGAGACCACATTAAAAACAACTGGAGAAGGAAGAGAAGTGCACAGCCACAGTGGAAGATACCGTTCGGGGGTAAAACGAGCGACCCAAAATAAGTTAATAATTCTAATAAAGTACTAGCAGCGGCACGAGAAATAATGCCACAGCAGGAAGGCGGCCAGAAGATCAATTTTGCTGATCAAGGCACTAGTAACATGAGAGGACTGGGAAGACGGTGTCCAGAAGTAAACGAAATGCGGGTACCGTGCCGACGACAGGTTTATCTGTTTCCAAAGCCATAATAATGGAAGCGACATCACGGGATGGAATATAGGCCCCAGTCATCACGGAAGGAAACAAAAACCAGCACGAAATTAAGGCAGACCCAGATCAGAAGATATCCAGATCACATGGATTGAAAAACCAAAAAAAGACACCTACTCGTGAGATAGCCGGATTCTCATCTGCATCGACGAAACAACGGCATAATACTGATATGCTTATAAAAGAAAAGCTCATATAGATAATGTGACAAATTTACTTACGGAAGTCGCAGCGCTCGAGGGTCTAGTAAAAACTAAGGGCATCTCAGTAGATATAGACCAAAACCAAGAAAAAACATAACTTTGGACAAAGTACTGGAGAAAGTGGGCTTGACGGTCACGTCCACTGGAAATTGTCAAGTCTATGGGGGGGGGGGACAAGCGCTATCATCATCAACACTAGAAAATGCTCGCACCGCATAATAGACGAATTAGCCCGGGCATTAATAGAAAGTTGTCTTGCCCGGGCACTGATCGACTTTGAAATTCCCGCATGGGATACGGAAGCATACGTTACTTGGCCTGGGACGGGGAAACGACAAAATATCTGCAATAGAGTCACTAAAGGAGTTCAAGGATTACTTAACAGATTTTGCTCAAAGTGGTTCAAAATTGACGGAAATTGTCTGCCCAAATGCGTGGAAAAGCAATGGCACACTTGCATGCATCGGCACTTTATGTCATTAGCAAAATCATGGATTGTGGCGTTCCGGGAGTAATTTGCTTTGTGCCTGAGATCCATAACAAGAGCTATATGATTTTTAGTGGATGATATTTAGAAAACCTGACCCTATACAGGGTGGTGTAAGCCATGTCAAGCGCGGTGCTGTAAGGGCCTCATTTCATTACACTTTTGGACCCCGACTCTATCCGACTTTGGATTTTCGTCCACGGTGGGGCTCGAACCCGCAATCTCCCGGTCCCGAGGGCAGGGCCTTAACCACTGCACCAAACGAGGTCGGTATGATTTTTAGTGGAGAATACCCACTAATTATTAGTGACTATGTTAAAACCGTACACCAAGCGACGGGGGTAGTGGACGCAGATGAATCACCATGGCTCATAATGCTATATTTCGAAAATGCATTATTCTGCACTCATTCATGGAGACAGACGGGAGCAGCCAAATCACTGTTCTGGGATGGATTATGACATGGCTAGCAGCGGAAGTGATGCAGACAGTGAGGACTTTGACGATATTTAAAGCGGTAGATTCAGTTTTAACTGTTAAGGAAGAGGATCCATCAGAAAAGAAGAGAAGGAACCTCAAGATGTTATAATGTGCGATGAAGAGAATTTTATCAGCTCGTTTCAAAGTAGTCAAAGAACCACATATGGTAGCCATTCCCCATGGGAGGTCCGGGGTGGTTTATGAACAATATCAAATACCGGAACCAGTTCAGGAGCAATGGCATTGCAAGGCGCGGAAAAATAGATGTGACAAACCTGATGAATTGCTCTTGGACTCTGAGTATGATCCATCCCAATAAATTGAAATGCTGAATAATGAAGACAAGGAGCCAAGTAGTAAACGACATTGCACGCGTACACAACGGGAGGAGTAAAATCATCCACATACTCTGCTACATGCACAACAGAGAAAAAATTTAGTGAGATTCATCAGCCCATCGACAGAGAATTAATCGATGATTTTGAGGAAATGATAGCCGAGACGGATAGCTCTGTTGGTAGGGTCAGCCATGGTATCAGGCATGGGACGCCTTCAAAGCAGAATGGAAAAGGCAGACGAATATACAATTTCCGTTGGTAGCTGCATCGACTGAGGTATGGATGCGGGCAGGCTCTCAAGAAGGAAATCATTTATTACATCTATTCAAAAAAAGGCCAGGGGCAGATCACCTACTAGATAGTCTAGATCAGTATTAATTTCGATTACGTTACCCTGGCGGGAGCAATGCAGGTACGGGATGTTGGAGCAAGGCAAAAGATGACAAGTCCCAGGTATTCCTGCTTAGTGGTTTGAAGAATAGGAGAAACGACTATCATCCATGACACATCCAGCACATCGTCAAGCAGTCATCAGGAATGTATCATTCTAGAACGAGCTAAATTTGGTTGGAATGCACCCAATATGGCAATCATATTGGCGAGATGCTTACTATGTGCCCATATGCATGCAGAACGGTTGCGTCACTTTTAGGTGAAGATTATCATCCAATCGATTCCATCATGACCTTATTACAGAGACATTTTGGAGTCAGGACCGCAATTAATGAGTACGCAGGACGGGTGCAAGGAGTCCTGGATGGACATCCGGATGCGTCGGTGAATTTGGTGGAGCTCATTAGATCTACTCTCGTGTCCATTCCAAGACCCAAAGAAGGCCTGGACAACTCCAGGGTACTTTATAATAAGGGCAACGAAAATTCACTAAACATGGTCGAATGTGACACCTTCAACCACGCATACTTTGATCTATCTCGCCAAGCCATATACACTTCATTACATCTTTTGCAAGATATGGAATTCGGTCCGGGAGATTGGAAGACGAAGTACGGAAAGAGAGGGAATGGGCTACAAATCCTGAGTCAAACTGTCAGAGGGCTAAAAAAAGAGTACATAACACATTGACTAATGGCGTGGAGAATTCTTAACCACAGTCAGCATCCAAAATTCTACTTACTTCAAGAAACTCACATAACCGATTAAGTAGTAGCTGGGGATATGCAGAACGATGGGAGCACGAATGGGCGGTTCGGCCCAGGGCCTCGCACTTCTGAGCATAAAAAGGTGAAGTAGCGATTTGCATTCACCCAGATGTGGCGGATAAGGCTATATGGTGTAGAAAGGACAAATGGTCGAGCCGTTTCATAGCATGTACAGTGGAACGGTTTCTTAATCGTAAACTTTTATGCAGGTGGTCAGCCGAGAACGATTTTTCTTGGAGTTATCCCTAGTCTTACATCAAGTTAATTTACCTCTTTTTCTGGCTGGTGGCTATCTTAGACAAGATGGGTGGACATAGAACGGATAAAAATGAGAGTACAACTCTCACTAACTTTGTCGGGCGATTACGATTAATGGATTCTTGCACCTTGTTAGGTTCGGCCTTAAGTGATGACCGGATAGAACCACTAGGTCACTTTACTTATTAGCGTAAGCCAGTCGGCTCGATCGTTTCTATCTATCTCAATCGCTCTCATCTTGGTTTGATGGTATACAGATGGGTGAAACACCAGTTTACTCCGATCACGGTAACTATCATGATGACCACGTTAGCCAACAAGGTGGAACAGAATGTGGGCGAGCGGGAGCATGAGGCAGGTATTCTATTCCTATATTTTGATAAGGCATAAGAACCGCTTGACCGAGACTACATTTACGCCACTTTAAAACTATTTGGGGGTTTTCGATCATTTATACAATTGATGGTTAACCTTCACTGTGGTACAACAACTGAGTTTTTAGTAAACAAGAAAGATCAAGGCCGGTGTGCGTCATCTCCAGCATACGACAAGGATGTCTTCTGGTACCGCTTCTGTTTATCATAGCAGTGGACCCGTTGGCGTTGGCAATTACACAGGCAGCGGGAATACAAGGTGTCAATCCGGTAGCGGATGAGGGCGGTTTGCACGTGCTTTTGTTGATGATCCGACTATTTTTCTGAACCAGGCAGATCAAATACTACCAGCTTTAAAAATTGTAAGGCGCTTTGGACAGCTATCCGGTCTGAAAGTTCAGCCAAGTAAGAGTATAGCTTCTTATTTCTTGACTCAGAGGTGCGTCTAACAGAATGGTATGGAATACCTGTGGTCTTGTCCGGTTCAACAATACGGTATTTGGTCTATGAGATAGGACATGAAAATATTGAACAGAAGAATTGGGCGCTTAGATTTCGAAGTATCCAGAGGAGGATGGTTACCGCATCTGAGTGTGGTATCTCCATGATTGATCGGGTCACATTGTTTAATGCGATTGTAGTCCCTGCGATTCTGTTTACAGCGAATGTATTTGAGCCCCCACTAGATGTAATAAGAAGGCTGATACAGATGCAAAGAGCTTTATTTTGGACCAAGACTACCAAGGAGGTACGCATGTGCGGCATGAGATGTCCACAGGCAGGGGGAGTTGGGTTGATTGCCTTACCAATTGCGATAAGAGTTCGACCGATGAAATATGCACTTAACTGGTTATTAGCAACCGCGGACATCTACCAATCAGCATGGTTAGAGTGGAAGGTATGGTCGGTCAGTCAAAGCTGATTTTAATAACGCCGAGAACCGGACACAAGGAGAGCACATTGAGTTATTCGTCATTAGATCGGAAGCTTGTTCCTCTTGCGATCGACAATGGTTGGGACTGGAACCCAACCAAACTCGACAACTAGAGAATTATGTTCTGGAATATCCTCCGCGCTTGATACGACATATCAATATGTTTGACCACAATCTAACAAGAGGAATGCGACCCGGACAATCACTCACCATCACAGTAGACGTCACAAATATCCCCCATCACAGATTAATGACTCCACAGGTGGAAGAAGTATTCTGGGGAACATTTCAGTTATCCGGAAACCCGTGGATAAGAGATGAGCGTGTGGGGACCTTAAACGCTAGGAAAATTGATAGGATTCCAGATGTGTTCATTTTTGCTTTATGAATCCAACGAATTTCTTATAATGTTTATTCATGGCAGGTACCGAATTATGCGACGCCATCTCATACGTTTGCCAAATAGAGACGGGGGTTATGCGCTGTCATGTTAGCTTCTCCAAGAGTGGAGATAGGACGGTTTATTGGAAGCCCTCTACCAATAACTCTTTTTAGATGTCCAGAGATTTTAAAAGATTTCACATGACAGACTGTTGGTGAACGACTCATTGACGGACGGCTTCCGAAGGGGTCCTACAATGTCCGAATGCGTCAAACTGAAGGTGAAATTTACTGGAGAGTGTTATCGTCAACGCATCTAGAAGTGGACAAGTGGATTATGGATCAAACTAAATTTGTGGTATGTTACCCTCACCCAGAGTTAAACAGGTACCCATGGTGGTTGGATGAGGAAATACGGTCCATATGGAGAATCCCAGCATCAATAAAGCGGTATTGCAAGAAACTGTATTACCGAGAAATGGCCAAAGCACTCTCTATCATTGTTCAGAAATGGTCAGAGAAACAAGTATCCGATCCGTTGTGGAAATGAATACATGCGAAATCCCCAAAGCGGGTATGGAAGCATGGACACATTTTATCTGATTATCAAATATGGATTTTATTTCGGATGGCTACGATACAACTAAATACGTTGTATAGGAAAGATAATACCACCCAACCGTGTTTTCTAGATGATGATTGTCGGAGTAGTCGAGCCGATGTAGTGCGCATAGGGGGTTGTCGAAGCGCACAACTATTCTGGAAGCGAATGCTACAACACTGGTATGGGAAACAATACAGCATAAAGACTTAATCACGTATCAAGCAGCAATAGTCTCAAGACCCTCTCTTGATATATCGAGAAAAAAAAAGACTCAGGCGATGATGAAACGGTATAGTATGGAATTACATACGTACCAAGACCAAATGAGACAATTATGCTGGGGATTATGTGGAATTTCGCACGTTTGGATGTGGCAATTACGCAGTATGACGGTTCACGAAGGTCGTAGAGAATCCCAGTGGGAGCATATCGACTTCATTTGGACACAATGCAATGTACACCAGCACACAGAGGCAGAATACGAAAGTAAGACAGCCTAATCTCGGGATGGTGGAATGCGGCTTCTCTTATGTCCTCAGTGTTTCTTCGGTATCACCCCAGCCCCGCCATCACAAATGGCGTCACGACAACAGCATCCTTCCTACGGCACTCATGATGGTTTAACTGAGCTTGAGTTATCGTTAAGAGTTAAACAGTTCATTGTAGCTAATAGTTAAGACTAATTATACTACATTTTAGTACTTCCTCCGTCCCAAAATATAAGGCGCAGTCGACAGTTAAGCATGTCCCAAAATATAGGGCAGAGTATCGATGTAGACTTGACTTAATTATACCCACAAACTCTGCTAAAGTGCGAACGTTGGTTCGTGCATGGAGGCAAAAGTACGATGGTTTTGGCGAAATTCGCTGCAAACTCGTCGTTCAAGCGTGGTCAGTCACGTCTCCCACACTCCCCGTCGTGTGTAGAGCCCGCTTGGATTTCCTCGCTCACGCATTTCCAAAGGCGGAAGGGCGATCGCTCGGAACAGTCAAACTTGCCGGTAAAGCAGGTACAAGTCCCCTTGGGAGGCAAAGTTACGTGGCCGCCGCATACACATGGGCAAGTACGGCTCTGGGCTCGTCTGTGGTCAAGTTCTTGCGCTTTTGTGAGGGTTATGAGTGGCGCTGCGTCATTTTTAAAATGTGGAGGCTTGGGAACCCCAACTTTTGATCGTCATATCTCACGGTCTAGAGCGTCAATCGGCTCGCTGCAAAACCCCCGCCAATTAGCAATGAAAGCGCTTTCTATTCCGCCAATTAACAGCATGCAGTAGTTTCTGGGAGCCTTAATCGAGAATTTTGAAAAATTACTGCCGTATATTTTGGGACGGAGGAAGTATTATTTTATTATTATAGGCACTAAGCCTTTCATACGAACGAGGATTTTGTAATAATTTTTGTTACCGTTCCAGCAATGTCCGTGAAGTCCAGATACAGTAAGCGTCACACCCAGTGATGAGCAATGCTCTAATAGTTTTTCGGTTACTTCTAGGGAACGATCCGCATCAAACTTCAATCTTGATGGGTGCACATCAATTGTCTAGCCCGTGACAAGGTGGCGAGCGCCAAATGAGTGAGCATCGGCAGAAATCACCTAATAAGGACCAACCCACGTCACTAGTAGCTTGTTCTGGTTTTTCTGGTCGACTCTGGATTGTAAGACGTAGTCACCTACTGTAAAGTTAGGTACATAGGCATACCGTGCATTTTACGGTTTCGTCGGGCTTGCTTGCCATGCATTGCTAGTACCACGTTGTGCATTTCTCGAGCATCCTCAACTGGTTTATTGATTTGCCGTTGTAATTTCACTGACGGTTGTCGTAGATCAAGGAGCTTGCGCTTTCCATTGTCGACACAGAAATCGAGCGCCGACTAGCGTGGCTGTATATTGAAAAGTTCGAGTGCCCCATTGACCTGACAGGGGTGTGGTTGAGGTTGAACTGTAATATTGGAATAAAATATGTCCAGTCACGTGTGTCAACTTTGTATTCCAAACAAAGTACGCGTAAAAGTTGTAAAATATCCCGATTCGCCCTTTCGATACTCCCGTTAAGCCAGGGGCTGTAGGCAACACTTATGTTGGGTTTTTAGTCGGTGGCAAACGTCGGCAATACCTTGATTTTGAAATGTCACTAGACCACACCCTGGAGGCGCCGTAACGACTATGCCACATCAGGATAGCTTCAGCTGCGACCGTACTAGACGGTGTATCGCAAGGGACTAACTCACATTAATGGGTCGCTTTTCCTCCTTCAGTACCAATAGGTACTGTGAACCAGCAAAACTCTCCCCCGAGACTGATAAAATCCCAGGGCAAAACTCCATTGCGCTCAGCACTGCGCTCCAAGTATATTTTTTCCGCCTTTTATGTGCTGACATAATAAACAGTCGGGCAAAAGCTTGGTAATTTTTTGTCCGCAGTTTGTGCCGGTAGAAATGCTTCTGGATGAGAAGATATTGCATCACGACCGCGGTGGCCTTGTGACCCTCAATGGGCAATCACCAATGTACGCTGTATCAATTCGGTTTCAGCAACTGGGAGCTAAAGCTTGTTTTGTAGGTACCATCCATCTACCGTATTGCGAGTAGCTTGTGTAGGCCGAGAACCCGCTTGTTGTATTTGAGCTCCTACAATAAAAGCAAGTGTAGGCCAAATAAAATCCACATTATTTAATGGACGGAGCAGCGTTTCGTCTTCAGTTTACCCCATGGTGGATGGTCTTGATTCTGGAGTTCCGCGAAAACTACTTGATGGCTTTGCTGTGCAGACACGGGGTGATGGTCGTGAGCACGCTTGCGTAGTTTCATCGCTCAGAGATGCACTTCAGTCTTTTCGTGGGCCCCTGTCCACCGTGACACCATATCGGGCCACACATTCGACTCCTGGAAATGGGCTATTATATCGCTTTCCACACGTAAAGGTTTGAGTCCTATATGTGCGACTATTTTTAAAAGATTGACACAGGAGAAGGGTGACGTATCAACGTGCTCTACCAATAGAGGTGTTCAGACAGCCCGAAAATTGAAAAATCCGTGATCAATTTACGGTGGAGTCGACCACAACTCTTTTGTTTTGCTATGTACCGACTTTTAGGTTTTTTGGAAGAACGGTGTGAGGGGGTTTGCCGCGTCTGTTGCTGCAGAGTTAATCAGATCGCTTTCTCAACTACTTAAAAACTATGTCGAATAGGATTGTGATACCCAATGCCTCAAAACTTTTGATTAGCTTGAGGGTTAGCGATAGATGATAACAAAATCCCGTTCCACGTCGTTAGCGACACGAGCGACTTTTCCCCGGCTGCGCTTTGATGCAGCACGATCATGTTGATCATGATCGTGTTATATTTCTAGGGGATGACAAGATACCGCTTGCCATGTAGTATGCACTGACAAAATTTCGGGTCTATCTCCTCAGATGTAGACTGTTTGTGGTGTATATGGACCATGCGGCTTTACTCGGTGGATGCTGCATTGCAGCATGCACCGAATTGAAACTCAGTGAGTGGCAAAATATCCTTTCTCTGTTCAAAGGAATGAGCGTGTGAACGGAGCATGTCGCCCAAAACGCGGACTATATTCAAACCAAGCAGTACAAATGAAATCGGTTGTACTGCACATACTTCGCATTTTGCAGAGCAAGTACAAGAAGCGTACGACGCATACGAAGCTACTCGTTGATTACCTAAGTAATCAATCAGGAAAAAGCGAAAATAACCTTCCATAGTTCATGCGTGCAACCGTGCACCGGTATCGGTTGCACGATTAGCTGCCGCTGTAAAGCACAATCCAACAAGATAAACGTCGCATTGTCGTTCCAAACGATGCTGCTCTCAAAGATACATGTTTGAGAACCGCGAGCAAGATGCTGACTGAATCGGAAGGAAAAACAAAATTGGTGATTTAGTTATTTTTTTTACAACTAATCCGCCTACACGTTCAAACATATAAGAAAGTTGCTATCTAAGTTCACTCGACCTTTTACTGTCAAAGTGTTTGGGGGATTGCCTATACATTAGACATCTTTGTAGCGAAGTGGCTGCACCCGACGTCTTATCGGGCGCATTAAGCCTTACGCTTCATCTCGCTGTGACGGCTATGTGCATCTATGTCCTAATGCACCAGGTCAGCAAGAACCGACACGAATCAGATGTTAGCCTATCGTGCGGACACAGCAGACGATCGTATTCCGTTTTACATCGCAGATCCACTGGACCTGCGATGTAAGAATCTCGTTTTGCAAGCTCGAGAAGGGTTATTCCGCTCTCGAGAGACTGGGAAAGATGCAGATAATTATCGATGATGTGGTTGGATCGGCAGACGAGGTGGTTCAACTTCTGCGTGATGCGAAACGCGACCTGTTAATGGCAAACCTTGCTCTTCACAACAAACAGGTTGAGCCGAGTTCTTATCCCCGTCGCCAGTCTGGTTTACAATCCGGGGTAAGCGTTACATTCCTGAGCCCTTGTTGGCGAAGCTCTCGGCTCAACATGAGGGCGAGCGCAGCGTACCAAGTACCTGGTACGCTGGTTGGGTTATCCCCAAGCGTTTAGCGCTTGGGGATAACCCTCGAAAAGCTCCCAAGCGTTAAACGCTTGGGAGCTGTTCGAGGTATTGATGGTTGACGCTCCATACCTTGTGAGGGAGGTTAAGAAGCGGGCTTTTCCTCGAACACAGCACTAGTGCTGTCATTAATACTAGGCTTCGCAGCAGCGAGGGCCCTTAACGTGAGACGATATTGCGTAAGCGCAGTAACGCACATTTCCTTTTATGTAATGCGAGGGTGTACCGCTTGAATAGCGGGTGCTCTTCATACGTGCAGGAACACGACAAGGTATTCCTAGGCGATATGAGCCCACTCCACCTTGCCATTCCACGAGAGCTCTAGGCAGCTCTTACAAATTACTTGCGCATTTTGCAAGTAAATCGTCTGGGCAGTTATCAACAAAATCGTTCCACAATTCACACAGGGCATCGTTATTGTCCTTGTTCTTTCATGACGACTTACGGTTCGTAAAGTATTGAAGCTGAAAAAAACGGCCAATAAAGTACCGACTTCAATCGTCGGTATTACGATCGAATGTACGGTCACGAAGGGCTTTATAGCCCTCCTAAACACCAAGATCGAAAAGGGCATCTCGGTAGTCGGGCTCATGGTACCCACCACCGCCTGATGCGAGAGCTGAGGTAAGAGTCCAAATGCCCAACCTGTGCGGAACATAATGTTCCACACGCACCATCTTTGCATAAGTGTCCTAAGCCGCACTGCCTTTCGGCAGACAGTGTGTTGCATGGCCCAATGCAAGGCGCAGAGTCCTAACTAAGACTTGCGCGCGAATTGAACTGACAAAGACTTTAGCTGGGATCTGTTTGTTGATGCTTAAGTCATCCAGCTCAGCACCAGCATATGATGAAGCACTGTTGTTATTATTGATAGGCTCAATATCAACTCGATAATCGTCATAAATCAATGAAGTGTTATCCAACCATTGGAGATGTTTAGACTTATCCTTTAACAGAACTGCACGCTCATCATCCCCGGCAGCGGAAATACTGTCTCCCGACTTATTTGTTTCAGACGCTACAGTAGCAGCGGCTGTGTCTATATCAACACTATTGCTATGCGCCTTAGCGTTTGACGCTAAGGCGATTTCAACAGCATCCATAGGAGCACCGCCACGTTTCCCTCTCATGCACTTTAAATTTGGGCAATCCGGGTGTCGAGGTCCCAGAAGAGTCTTGGGCTGTTAGAGCATCGTAATCTTAATTAAGATTTTCACCTATAAACCCCCCGTTAGACAAGATTTAACAGCCACCGGAAAGTCTTATTTCTGGTCGTTACCGCACGAGGTCTTATATTTGATGTGGCAGGGCTTATTTTAAAACCGTGGTTTTAATCAGTACAGTGATTTCATTGGCCAAAACCAAGACACTTATGTTTGGAGTTCATTGGCAAAATCCCTGATTGGCGGATTTTTAAATAAAATTGCGCTAAGACATGAAGGTGGCACAAATTCGCTTATACAGATTTAACAATCAGCCACAGGGTCTTAACTCTTAGGTTACGACCTGATGTTAAGACCCACCGGTGGAGATGCTGTTATATCCGACATTCTGTGCGCGATACTATCCAGACGTTTCATCCTTTTCCGACTTTTGAAATCAATTTTAACCCACAAAACTCTGTATTACTATCAATTTGTGCCAAAATTTCAGAAAACGACAAATAAAGTACTTCCTCCGTCCCAAAGTTATTGTCCGATTCACGGTTTTTTAGCGTCCCATTTTTATTGTCGTATTTTTATTGGTGATGTGCTACAGTCGGTTGCAATGAATGCTCTTCTTTACAGCCAAGCCATAGGTGCTCATGAAGGTAGGAAAGCAATCATTTATACAGTACTTGCTCATAAAGATAGACATGACATTGTTTATAGAGTACCGGCAGGACTTTTACGATCAATGTGCTGTACCGGACCCCGGTTGATGCTATGCATGGAGATGAAGAGCGCAAAGAAGTTACAATGTTGCCATTCTTTTAAGAAGTTGTTAAAATATACTCGTACATCGCTCGCCATTGCCATTCTTCTTAATGGGAATTATAGCTTCATGGGTACCTCATCTTTAATCACTTCGCATTCATGCAAAAATGGTCTAGCAAAAAAATAACTTGTATTAATGCGAAGCTGCTTTCCTTCATCACCAGCACCTTGATCTCCAGAGACAGGAGCGAAATTCAGCTATCTACCGGTGGCCTGTCAAATGACCCCCAAATTAAATGGTAGTTTTGGTGCCGCAACTTCGGCTAGCGGAAAGCGTAAAACCCCAATGTATCATCAAATGATAGCCCTTTTAAAGCTCTATATTTTTGTGTTATTATGAGCAAAAAAAAATTTTGTGACCTTAATCTCAGTATTTAAACAACAATCGGACAATAACTTTGGGACGGAGGGAGTAATAATTGACCCTAACCTAACATATGATTTAATTGTGCTATTAATTCTCTTCTTCGGCTCGGTAAAGTGTATTGAATTGGATTTTCAATGAACAATAACAATTTAGAATTCAAGTTTACCCTTTTTAGCAATAAATGTCCAAAACTAACGTGATACTCAGCTTAAGTATCATTGTTTTTTGTATGTACCCTAAAATGCATGTCAAAGGCGACTGCCACTCATAGGCGGGGCCAACTATTAAGTTAAACCTTACACATCAGGTTTTACGCAAATCGTAAAAACGATTTTATCTTAAAATACTTTAAAAATAGTCCTAGTCATCCGAAATTAGGTTTGAGTCATCCTGAGCCGGACGATTGCGTGTCATTTCATATCGAGACACAACAGCAAATACCCACCAGCTCCCACAAGTCACTGCCTCATGGCAAAGCCAGTAGGACGTTCCAAGCTCAATGGAACCGGCCGACTGGAACGGATATATACTCGCCAGGCGTATACGTACGCGTTCAAACGAGCAGCCATCGGCCATTTTGAGCGTACCAAGAATATCCAGTCGACTATCAATCGGTTCTTCCCAGAAGTGTCAGAGAAAAAGAATTTAAAGAGAAACTAATTTACAAGTGAAGCGAGCAGCGGGCGCTTTCGAGTTTACATCGGCTAACGCGCGCCTCGCTGCGCATCATCGCGTTCGTAACTTCGGGTTTAACACGACCATGCCATTCAAGGCCAAGACTTTACTTGTCAAGTGGGTGAATGACTATCGCAGGGACGGAGTGCCAATTTCGGCTCTGATGCTGCAACTCAAGGCCCAAGAACATGCGAGCGGCTATAAAATTTCCAAGGAGCAGTTCTCGGCCACGTGGCGGTGGCAACACGGATTCACAAACCGCCATCGCTTGTCGTTTCGAGCCAAGACACACCAGGGTCAGATCACACCAAGAGATGCTATGGATTCAGCGCTAGCGTTTTCTAATGCGGTGGAAGCTCGGGTTGTAGCCAAGGGGATCAAGGTTATCTTCAATGCAGACCAAACAGGCGTCTTCTTCGAGCTTCTACCGCGCACGACTCTCTCACCTACTGGTGCGAAGACCGTATGGGTTAAGTGCGGAAAGAAGGAAAAAGAGCGACTGACAGCGATGCTTTTAGGTGATTCTAATGAGCGGAAGTACCCACTGTTTCTCGTAATGAAACCGCTCCGTCTAAGAAGGAAACCATGCAGGCTGAGAACGCTTCCCAACGGCATGGATTTGGCAAGCGCGTGTGGGACCAAGTGCGTCGATTACAAGAGCAGCACAACGTGCGCATCTATGGGAACCAGTCTGCGTGGTGGGGACCGGAGTTCTAACGATAGAATTACTTCGGTTCCACTTTGGACACCGCGACGTGTTCAGTGAGCCAGTCATGCTCCTACTCGATGATTTTAGCGGACACTGGATTCCTGAGGTTGAGGCGTACGCTGCTTAACTAAGAGTTATGGTGATGAAGGTACCGGCGGGATTTACATGGCTCTGTCAGCCGGCCGATGCGGTATGGATCAAGCCTGTTAAAGATCGCTTGAAGCGCTATTGGGTTTAGTGCCTAAAATGCCAGCTAGACGATCACCGAAAAGGAGACGATAGGGCATCATTCTTCATGACACCACCAAACCGAGACATTGTGACAAAGTGGGCCTGTGACGCGTGGGAGAGCATCAGTGAGTCGGTCATCAGAACCGGATTCCAGCAGTACAAGCTCCTTCCGAATGATGGCGATGGTGCCGCAGAAGTGGACGAGAGCGCGGAACTTCAGAGATCGATTGACGAGGTTGTACTTGAGCTGGAAAAGTTGTCTGTAGTCAATTTTGGTGTCCGTGATTCGAAAGATGTCATAGATAGTATGCATTTATCATTGTATAAACTCAAAATAAAAAGATGCACCGCAGTACAACCCCTAATTTCACAAGGTCGATTGTCCACTGACCACAAAATCTTCACCAGGTGACCACCCCGCGTTCCGAGCAGAGGTAACCTCAGTTAGCTCTTGGCAGACATTATCTGTACTTGTGGATTACTTGGTACACACTTCGATCCCCACATCACGCATTAACAGGTTAGTGGGCTACACATAATATTGGGTAGCCACTGTGACTTTTTACGAGTGCTTGTCATAGGCGGCCACAGCATTTTTGACAGGGTTTGGTAGTACCGTGAAAACATAGGTGTCGCCTTTGACATGCATTTTACGGTAATGGAGTTCTATCAACTCCCCCCACTTAAGATGGTAGGCCAATAATTTATTGCTGATCAATCAACGGTAGCGCTTGTTGGTTGAAAGATATTTCCATTAAAACCAAAACTTTCCTGAGATATCAACATCAATTCGGCGTTTTCGTCAGACGTCAGACTGGGAAGCCATATATCTAGTTTCGAGCCGATTTTAGCGTCGTCGCTACCACCGAGGGTCATTCTCCTGATTTTCGATGACGAGCAGTGCCTCTGTTGCACGTGTATGGTCTAATTTGGCGAAAGAGAATGCCACAAATTTTGGATTTATGTGCTCCCAGCAAAACACCAAATGTGAGGTCAAGCTTCCGTACGAACGAGGCAAGCATGGTCGATTTCTACGTGCCTCAATCACCACGGATTTCCGGCTGGGAGTCGACAGAGAGAACGTTCACGGCACACATTTCATGAGGCGTTCGTCCGACAAGTGGTACTGCTGTTGAACCCGTGGTCATTGCCTCGTTGTATTGTCATTCTTGTCAATGCCAAAAACCACATATACCCCAGAAATGGGGCATGTGGTGCACCAGTGGGGAGAGCGGTTGCCGTTCTTGCCGCCCTACTCACCCTAACTCAAATCCCATTAAGATTTGTTTCGGGCGGTTGGATCCAGAAGCACGCCAACCTTACGTTTTCATTGTATCCGGAAGAAGTACTGCAAGCGACGTTGAAGCCGTGTATCTCCAAGGTGGTGTGGGTACTCTTCGGTCGTATTAACACTGTGCATACGGTATAGGTGGATTACGAGCGGAGCACTTGGACTCATCGCTTGATAAAAGTTATATTGATTAAGTCACAAAGTGTTACATTATTCGGCGAGCTGCTCGTCTTCATCGTTCATGTGGTCTGTCTGCTATATTGACTGGTGGTGGAACGGGCTGAACACCGTGTTAAATACCCCCAGTGAGGTGGCATCCCAAGGGAGGCGCGAAGAGAAACCACGTCGACCTCGCACGCAACCCACGATCTTTTCAAACGTATCCGGATCCCCACCTTCCGAGTGCATATCGTTTACCGTCTCTCGTGCCTTGTTCAGCGCGATCGCCTGTCGAGTCAATTTATCAGACAGACGTGAAGCCGTCGACGATGTCCGCCTGACGCACCAACGTGGTCGTGACATGACTTATCGTAATGGTGACTCGAGAACGACTCCAGTATCCTGCTGATACTCATGGACGCGTTTGATCGGTTCAAGAAGTCGCGCTTCAGTCACCCGATGTATAGCGCAAAATTGTTGGTGATGTCACCACCCCATTGATAGAGATCGCCTGGGGATATGCGTTTCTTGCTTTGGTGGAGAAGATCTTTGAAGTTGGCCGTCGTGAGAACTGCAAACTGGTGCTGAAACTTTTCCTTGCTATGGCGAAAGTAGATCCGATCGTCGTTCCGTTTCTTGGTGTCGAACTTGGCGTGACCGAAGAGCTCTCCATCTTTCACGCAGCATCTCGCAGTCATCGGAAATATTGAATTTTACCGTGCGCTGAGTACCACCACGTGATCGTTTTGCGATGCTCCTGGTATATTGTCACGTTTGCCATCAACGGATCATCCATCGGCAGACCCTTGCGCTTACCGATTTCGGACGAGCGACACTGGGTTGATCAACATTTAAGCCAACAACTCAACCTACTCCAACGTTTAGTGATGTGCCCGCAGTTAAAGATATACAATCACTCGGTTCAGGTGAAGCAGTGATAACATCCACGACAAAGTCTTGATATCTGTCATCACCAATCAGCGTAAGTATCGGTGCACTATTGAGTGAGATATTACGTAAAGTAGTGGATGTACCGACAGTAAAAATCACAGCAATTTCCCATAAACGTGCGAGCACAATCGGGGGCTTCAATATGATTTGCACGGCTCCCCGTAGCACACGAACACAAATGGTATTTGTGATTAAGCTTCAGCAACAACAAGCGTAAGTATCGGCACAATACTGACTGAGATATTGCGGAAACTAGCGAAACGTACCGACAGTCAAAACGACAGCACTTTCCCACAATGTGCGCAAACATTATGAGCGGTGGTAGTGGCACAGGATCACGTAAGAGGATGAGTGAGCAAGCCACAGCGACAACCAGCGAAAGTATCGGCGCAATATTGACTGATATATTGCGGAAAGTAGCGAGCGTGCCGAGCACTCCGCACTTCATTTCGCGCGTTAATATAAACTGAAGTTGCCACGTCATTAACCCTAAATATATATCTTACGACAAAATTTGATGTGAATTTGAGAATGTGATTGGAATGCGTTGGCCACAATAATTTTTTTCGTACGACAAAATTCGATGTGAATTTGAGAATGTGATTGGAATGGGTTGGCCACAAGCATTTTTTCAGCCATATTTTAGACTTTATTTTTTTATAGAAGTCGCCTTTATGCTAAATCCGAGTCTGATTCAAGGCTCTATTATAGAGACTAAAAGATGTACAAGCAGTAACAAGCCAATTAAATATATTACCTTCTAGCCAGTAAGTCTTTTGGACTGTAAAGACTAATATCGAAATAGGACTCAATTATTATTAGCTATAGGAACATAGTGTAATATTTGTCCGTCCTAATTGCATGTGCCTGTAGAAGTCATCCTTTTACACGCCTAAATACCTCTTCGTCATCAGCAAGAGAGAAACCCGCGTAGGATGACGGGTACGCGAGGTAAAGAAGACACAAGTTGCCAAGTTGGGGATAATCGAAGGACCACATACGAAAGTCAGCAGTGGGTCTGTGGCGAAGTGGTACAAGTTTAACGGACATATGTAATGGACCCCACTAAGGCTGCAACCCGATTGCCGAACTGTCGAACGAGATCGGCTTCCCGGGATTTTTACGCCGATTTGAAGCTACCGATGTAGGCAGCCATGGACGGCTTGTCAATGGATCAATGATAACCGGGACCGGTGCCATAAGTGGCGTAGGACAGCAGATGAAGTTTGGAGCTGGGTATCTGTCCTAGGATAGAAGCAGATGGCGTGCTTTAGGCTGATCGGATTTTGACTGTTGTCTGGGACAGGCATCTACGGGAGCAAAGGGTGGGGTTATCATAAAGATTTGAGATTTGAAGATTGAAAAATATAATTTATTATTATTAAATTTACTCAGGATCTATTTCTCAGCCAGGCCAAACATGACGGCTGCTCTCAGACATTCGTATCCGCAATATACTATGTGAGCATGCTGCTAGGCAAGATCCAACCCTATCATACGTAGACCTTGTAAACCTGTAATATCGTAGATACTTGGTGAGAACGGCGTAATCGAACGTAGCCAAGGCAGGCCCATGAACCTTCGAAATACAACAGTGGTAATGCCTTTCTTGGCACATTTCGTGAGGCTTGGTGCCTCATCATCTCATGTCGACATCAAAGGAGAAACTGTGTAAGATAAAGACGACATTCCAACTGGAAAGAGTCACCTGTGTCGACTACCTTCACAGCGATATGTACTGAGTCTCCGAAAGGAACTGTGCTAGCGGAGGAAAGCCAATCTGAGGTTATGAGGACTACTTCCAATATAACCGCACACCAAATGAACTTCTCTTCTTCGAGTGTTCCAAGCCAGTAATGCCTGTGTGGCATCACTGGCTTGGATTGATGACCTTGTAACTTTGAAATTAGAGGCTTTAGAGGCATGACCCCCTCATTGGGGTGCTTGACGTCGGATATGTCAAACCTTTTGACGCGTTAACATATGACGCTGCTTCAAACTGTATTTTGCTTCTCACAACCCATAAAATTGATTGATCATTAGCAATTGTAGGGGTTCGTATCGCCGGATACCAAATAGGCATCAAACCACCAAAACTGAATTTTTTGTCCTGGTTGACAAGTAGATTTTGTGTTAAAAATATTTCTATTATTAGGATTAGTTTCTTTACCAGAAGCGTGGGTAACATGCCGCACCTCGCGACCCACCGACGAGTGTACCATTCATCTTTATACCATGTCCGGTCGACCGGGAGCTCCTTCTCGAGCGGGTCAAAAATCATCGGGTTTCTGACCGTCCGACAGGATCGGTACATTACCTCGAGAACCCAACTCCGAGGCGGCGCTTCAGTTCGGCTGCCATCGCAGTACGGTCAACGCCATGTGGGTGGGATGAAATAACACGGGGAAGCGACGTCAAGGCAAGGCTTGGAAGTATAAGGACGGCATGAACATCGAGATGGTGCAGGCGATGCCAGTACACACTGTGCTTAACGGTGGCAGGCGTGGTATTTCCCACATGACGCTCATTACGTACATCGGGAAAGAGAAGGCACTAAGGCGCGCGACTGCCTGATTAAAGCTCACCATCTCATCAGCGCATAAGCAGGCGAGACTCCGTTTTGTTCTTGCATACATCGAGCGCCCTATCGGTACGTTAGAAGCTGATTGTGGATTTTTTGTTCAACATGGCGTGTAGGATTGCGGTTTCGGATGTTTGACCCTTTGTACAACCTAATTCACGCTGATGAAAAATTGTTTTATCTACAACGAACGGTGACTTCGTATGTGCTCACGGTGGACAAAGAAAGACCACACATCCCGTGCCCGATCAAGAGCTTCAGACTGAAGGTAATGCTCTTCGCAGCTGTTGCAAAATCACGGTACGACTATGCAACAAACCACAGCTTCGACAAAAGTGGGAATATTTGCAATCGTGAGAAAGCGGCTCGCAAAACGGAGCACGCAGAACCATAAGAAAGGAGACTGGATCATCGAGCCGATGAGCGTGGACTGGAGTGTTTACCGAGATTTCCTCTTAAACTCCGTGCTCTCCGCAATTCAAGCTAAGTATAAGTGTAACGTGGCCTAAAATACTAATATATTTATAACTTACGAAGTGGATGAATAGGCCGCAAGCAAGGGACTTTTAATATTCAACAAGATAACGCTAGCCCACACACGTGTGCAGAGGCGGTTCTTAGTTTAGCTACATGGTAAGTATGACTGGGACGTGCAGATTAGCCGCCGGCCAGCAAAAATCCCGATCTAAACATTCTAGACCTTGGATACTTTCATGCTATCCAGTCTCTGCAGCGTCGCAAATATAGATAGTCTCATCACGGCTGTCGAAGAGTCGTTTGAGGATCTAAGGGTAAAGATACTGGAGAAATGCTTCCCCACTTTTCAGGCAGTGATGGATCAGATCATGCTAGCAGAGGGAGGAAACAAGTACGACTTACCAAGAGTGAAGCGGAAATCATTTTCCAGAGGGAGTTTTCCCGGCTTCGCTCCCTTGTTCCGATGATGCTTATAAAACAGGACAACCACCGCGCTAAAAACCAAAGGAATTAAATACTAAAAGAAAGCGTATATGATGAAGACTTGCCATGTGAAACGCGAATCTGCCGAGCTTTCAGTGTCGTTAGTATCACGCTGAACGGTAGCAGATGATTTCTGTTTTATGTTTTTAATAAATTTGTCTTTCTGGATTTCCGGCAAGTTCTGGTGGTAGACAAGCATCTCGTTCAAATTTTTAGCCAATTGGCTCAACAGAACCGCCTTTGACATACTTTCCGTTGCTGTTGTCACTACTGATACTGTTGCTGAACACAGCGTTTGATGGTACATATAAAGTGATTACACATTAGTGGATCAACTTTTGGAGCTTAGCGGACTTCTACGAGCATACGTACATCAACTTTTGAAGCTTAGTGCTTAGTCTTTTACGAACATTCGTTCGTGCATTGGCACCTTATTTTTTTCATCTGCCGCCATATTTCTCCACTCTCCCTCTTATTTCTCATCATTTTGCTGGTGCTCCACACCCTCTTTTTCGTCCGCTATGTCACGTTTTTGACGCATCTGAGAGGTCTTCTCCAGTATAACCGCGAGTTCTATCTGAAGTGATGCCTTTCTAGCAGATAATGGAGGAACCTTGACGCTTTGGGTGGCTTTGCACACCAAACCCTTTTCAATCCTTCGACAGATTTACTCGCATCGTTTATATTTTTCAATGCAGCAGCATCAGGTCAACTGCATAAGCCCAAACCACACGCTTATTAAAAATACCAAGATCACTCAATTATGATTACAGCAGCTTAAATTTTCCTGTTGTCCTTCTAGATCCACCATATATGGACTTGCCCTTTTTGTGACTTTTCATTATAGCCCAAACCACACGCTTGTTAAGAATACCAAGATCACTCAATTATGATTACAGCAGCTTACATTTTCCTGTTGTCCTTCTAGATCTACCATGAATGAATGGACTTGCCCTTTTTGTGACTTTTCATTGTAGCTAACCACACGCTTGTTAAGAATACCAAGATCACTCAATTATTTCCTGTTGTCGAGCTTCTAGATCCCCCATGAATGGACTTGCCCCTTTTCGTCACTTGTCATTGTAAGCCAATTCAGCGTCACTATCGCCCGACAGAGGTGATAGCGCAGTCGTTGGCCGGAAAGATTTTTTCACGGATTGCTTCATTACTCATTTTTATTTATCTGCTCTTGAAGCCGAAGTGCAGCTTCCTGTCACTCTAAATCGGGTTCACGTTGAGCTGTAACTTCCTCGCTTGGACGCATTTGGATTGCTCTTGCGCAAGCAACTGTGCAGTTTGACCTTCTCAAGATTTTCTCTGTAGCGACTTTGGGGTCAGCCTGATCTTCTTCATGATAAATAGTGCTATCTTTGGGATCGCTGCTCCAAGCAGCGGTAAAAACAAAGTGCATGAAATGGTTAACCTCATCGAGAAAATTGGTCACTTGTTTACCAAGCAGGAAATTCAAATTCTAAAATCATTGATCTAGCTAACACGCTTTTTCTTACGCTTGTATTTGCAGTGTTTTTGGTACTGGTGGTTGATATTGAGAAGCCAAAACAAAACTCAATCGCTGATCCCGAGCGTGTTTTTTTGTTTGCAATTTTTTTGAAGGTGGTAATGGAACGGTGTTGTCGTTTTGGCGGAACATGAATCGGTGGATGGGTAAGCTGGATTAATGATTCCAGAAATTGAATTTCCTGCTTGGTAAACAAGTGACCAATTTTCTCGATGAGGTTAACCATTTCATGTACTTTGTTTTTACCGCTGCTTGGAGCAGCGATCCCATAGATAGCACTATTTCCACTACGATTAGATAAAAATAAAGTATAAAATCTTACCCATTCTACTTTAGTTAATCTGCTCTTCACGTCTTTTGTCGAGCAGTGACACTCGTATTTACACTAACCTTGCGAATCTTATCAAATTTGGTGGTATTATGTATGGTCCAAGATCGAGCAATCCAGCGTTTGTCGTCTTGAATAATTTTTTCGTCTTCGATGCTTCAAGCTTATGTTATACCCCAATTCCATTCAGAAGTCGTATGCTATCGTTATCATAGGTCGGTTGAGTGTATACAACGTCGTGCTAATAACTATAAAAACCGTAGCCTCTAGTGAATATCGCTTAAAAGGTTCCCCATTAAAAATTTGTCTCCAAGAAAGCTGTGAGTCCCATCCCTCTCACTCTTTTCCACATTTGCACAATCTCGACTTTCTAACATTATAATAAATTTTTGAAATATATTTTTAATTGATATTCATGTGTTATGGGATTTATCTTTTTTCTATCATTTTGTATGGTATATAGATAAAATCTATTATGTTATATATTTTTAATAATATAATTTCCGATTCAGAAAATATTTTAAAGGCATTAACTATATTATATGGAATCAATAAATTTCAAGCGAAATGTAAAAATATTGGAAATTACAAAACCTACCAACATACTCACTATTTGCGAGTATTAAACGAAATCATCTATCAATTTTGATTGACAGATGATGTCGTTTAATATTAGGCAACACTCGCAAATATTGAGTAATTTCGATTGACAGAAGATTTCATCTAATACTGAATACATTCACATTTGTTATGTACTTCCTCCGGTGCCAAATAATTGAAAGTTCCACACGGTAAATGATCAATTTCAACCAATAATACGAATCCAACGAATCGGATTGGATACATTAAACGCCAGTTACGTACGCTACAACCTGGTACCAACCGTTTTAAAATCGAACAGGAACCAACAAAGTTATGGCCATGTGAATGAAGCAATCGCCTCTCCTCATTTCCGAATTCTCCCGCCACGACTTCAATTGTCGTCGGATTGAGATCATTCTTTGTGGATGCGAGTATGAATGATGCTGTCCACGAGCTGCCATTACGTTCGGTTGATGCTGTTTTGCCGCGCAGCCGTTGCCCGAAGCCAACATTGTAGCAAAGCCGCTATCGGTCGCATTTGAGCGCAGTTTACATCATCTAAGTTAGCGGGTGTCGTTGGTGGTGACAACATCTTTCCTTATAAGACGAATATTCTCTGCATACAGCTCGCGCAAGCAAACTCTATATCCCGAAGGCCATGTTTCCTAGCAAGGCCAATTGATTAATAATTTATTGTATAATTTTATAATCTTTTTAATCGTGCAAGATTTGGTTAGGTAACACTACGTTAAAAATTGTGTTAATAATTTATATAATCATAATTTGATACTTGATAAATATCGACTTTTACTTCTTTCAGTAATTTTACCCACCATCTCAAACCGATCTTTCTGTTATTTGGTACCGGAGGAAGTAATACGCAAAAGATAAGGTAACTGTAGATATAGGCACATACTTATTACATTCTTCAGACTTATTTTTCATTTTTTCTTCATCTACGTTAGCACCTTATAACAATGTTTCCCTAAAAGAATACATTTGAGTCACTTTTTGACGAATTTTGGAGTATTCGCTAAAAAGAAGTTTAATTTTAGAATCTCTGAGCCACATTCTCCTAGGTCTCAACCTCTTACGCCCAGAAAAAATCGATCTCCAAAACCCGTCAATCGGTAGAACACAATAGTCTGCTCGAGATCAATGGAAGCATACGGATGCTGGCGTTGAGCTAGCTGCACGGCTTCTCTTCCAAAAGACGTGCGGCCATCCGCGCTCTCTTGCTAAGGCACTTCAGGCGTGCAGTGATGTGGAGGCACTACGAAGCTACCACTGTGACCCAATCGATCCATGCAAACACGACGAGCTTCAGGAAAAGATGTTGATATACCAGATTGTGCTAGCTAAAGTGGCGCCTTCCATAGTGGACTCCGATGATGCGACGACCAACACATCAACGTGCAACCTCGCGAACATCTAGTGTACATGAAGAAACTGGGCATGATGTTATCCAGAGGCGTCAGTCCGAATTACGCCGACGGATCTGAGTGGATGTGTCTAAAGAGCTTCCAGGGGATGTTTTCAGTGGCAAAACAACCAGAATGTGTGGCTCCTGGTTTCTTTTCTACATGCGTCAAGTTCAATAGCGTCTTGGTGCAGCTTCGAAACCGTGTACGTCGGCTACCAAAAATTACGAAGAGTGGCCAGCAGTCTGCAAATCTCAAGTCCAAAACAGCATTCCCAACGTAATGGAACATTCTAATGCACTACATTCACGAGCAATACTTCCGAGATGGCCCCCAGTCAGCGAGTAAGCAAAGTGTGTGCTTCAAACCAGATCCAGCGAGTGCTTCAAGTGACGTGATCTCAATGCTTGACGTCGGAAGTGGCAACGAGTGCCATATTTTGGCGGTGGGGCTCGCTGTGAAGAATTATGGTGGATCACCATGGCGGTATTGATTGAAGAACGCGAGAAATTTGACAGGATGTTTGATGAACAAGAATTGCCAGAAAAGCACAGCCAACGAGGGGGACAAAAGCTGTGCTCCGCACAACATTTTAGCCACACGAATGTGCTCATCGTGTGTGGCACCAACTACCGTGCTAGTCTACGAGAGGAATTTGGCAATCAGAAGTCAACTGTTGTGTCATGTCCAAGCAGACATATTGACGAGCTCGTGTTGCCGGACTTGTCGAACCCCTGAAAACTGCGCTGCATTCTTTGATGCGGAAGCAAACAGTGAGTGAAGGCAAAAAGCATTATCGCGAAGCCCGCATGGGATCGACAATAAAACTGCAGCTACTTTGGGCCCTATATACGCTTCGACACTTAAAAGGTTTCCGGAATTTGATTTTTTCTTCGGTGACTTGGGCCAAGGCGATGCGCTACTGGCAACGCGACGGCTGAAAAACTGTCCATACATGATATATGCTTTAGTTTAGAATTAACTAAAAAGTAATCAACTATTCATTGTCGGAGTCGAGCAAAGCATCGCTATGAAATGATCAAGGTCGAGCACCGTAAGGATTTGGGCGGGCGCGTGTCTGCTGACGCGCGCGGTACTCACGCTGGGCAGCAGCACGCTGCGTGCGTAATCTATCCCCATAGACTGGTACTTAGCCAAAACCACTCCGTAGTGTTCGCTATCCTGAGCGCGAAGAGGCCTAAGAGATGAATGAAAGTTAGTCAGTGCGACACAAGGCCGCAACACGGTATCATAGCGATTCTCGTTCCACTTAAAAGTGCATTCCATAGACCGCACATACGACCGAAACAATTCTCGATGAGAACGCGGTCGGAAGAGATGCCTTGTTTTGCGCCAAATCTTCTCGGTCCAATATTCCTCCACGCGCCTTCTTCTTCGGTTGGATGGCTCAAATAACACGCCCAGCACCTTGATAACCTTTGTCAACTAGCGCGGCCCATATGTTGGTGAACTGTGTTGTCTCGCCCCCCCAGCTCTGTTGCATCACCTTCTCGCTTGCGCAGCATCTCGCGATGAACCTGAACTTTATCAAGAAGGATTGTGAGGTCCGACGTCGATCCTGGGCAATGTAAAGAAACATCAACTGCAACACCTGGTGGGGCTACTGAGCATTCGATTTTGAAACCGTAGAGCTTATGCTTCGCAGAGTAATATATCTTCTGCTCGATAAAAAGACCACTCGGGCGATACGCTGGCTGGAACTTCACATCGGTTGCATATAGAGTGTGCGGATATTTCGAAAATATATTTCCATTAGCTTTCTGCTCCGTCATTGTGACATGCTTGACGAACTGTGTGTAGAGGACATGCTCAACTGACTGAATGATGCGATGCGCCAACTTCTCGAGCGTTGAAATGCCAATGTTGAAGTCGAGTGAATGCTTGACACATGTGTTGAAGTGCTTTAAAATAACAAGACTAATAAAAAATGCGTTCTTGGCTGCGATTGTAGGCTTACGACCTCGACCCAGAGTCCACATGATAGTGACATCGTTCGCGACGATTGATCAAATTGTAGGTCGGCATTGGGTCTAAAGGAAATTGGAAATTATTCTATTTGTATCGCTTCTCTATCTACTGGTTGGCATTTAGCAAAATGTTTGTCTTTTATGGATAAGCCATTCACTTACTGGTTGCGTTTGATTATTTCGAAATTACTCGATCCCATCGAGATTTTTACATCAATATTACAAAAGCATACAGAAATTTAATAACCAAGTGTAAATTTAAAGAGCGATCTTTAGAGTAAATATCGATTTTGTGAAAGATAAATTCATTTGACGTAAAAACCATACATGTCTGGTGTATAAAATGAATATACACGCAAGTTACAAATAACGTGTGAAAAACTGACTATTAGCTCCAGTGGTCTGTTGAGTATATTATGGGCAATTGTAGATGTATGTATACATATATTTATTGCATTCATCAGACTTATTTTCAATTTTTCTTGGTGTTTTCACTAAATACCTGTCGTTGTAAGTACGGCCTTTTACAAATTAATATTTTGAGTTGCATCACTCCAAATAAATTCGAAGAGGATTGCAAGCTATGACTGTAATCTTCGGTCGCCAGAGTCGACCCAATAGAGAATAAAGTTTCAACGCCAGCGCCTGAGTCTGACAATTTTCTCTGTTTCATCGTATTCTTCGATAATCACGCGGGAGAGAGACAAAGTGCACGTAGTATTCGGAAAAAGGAGAATGACACGGGTTGAAATCGCTACGCCTTGTCTTCGAACGCTTTTAACGATACGATACATACATGACCCAAAAGTGCGCGAGCTTGAGACGCTACTTTAGACCTAAGTCGGCTATCGTCATCAGCAGGCATCACTGAATGTCACGGGTATTTACTCGGGCTCATGGAAATCCTTGCAAGCGGACGAGTATGATGCCATGAAAACCCGTGTTATTGGATATTATTCCATATTTAAAAGTTGATCGGGAGATTTAACAGCAACAGTATACCCAGCCCGTCGAGACAGGGCATACGTGTTTTTTCTCAAGAAGGGGAAGATAAGTAATTGAAGCACGGAGTGGTCTATGTGACGGGCCAATTGGTAATTTATGAGGAACATGCGTCGCTCGCAGCGACGTTTTTGCTCGTCCAAGGCCTACTTTCACGAAATTTAGAGATTGTTTTTGAAAATAGGCCCGGATCGAGCGTGCAACTTTTGTATCGGAAAGAAAGGAATGACGAGAAGAATGTCGACAGATTACCACGAAAAGCTCGAAAAGGAAGACACAATGGTGTACTCGATGGCGTGACCGTAGTGGAACATAAAGACCATTTGACGGTAGGTATTGTGGTACAAAACGTCTTTGCGGCGTTTGCGTCGGTCGCTTTCGTCAAGCTCATTATCTTCTCGGTCTTGGAGATGTGCTGTCTATTGACCACCTGGAAAGCGCGACCTCAGGGCTATCATACCCAGGTAATTGTCAGTTGTATTTCAGCATTTAGCACTATCACAGCACTCGTTCTAAAACACAATGAGCTGCGCCGTACTGATCGCCGCATTTAGTGTTGACATTCTTTCTCTCGATGCTGCCAACACGTTGGTACCTTTTTGTACAAAAGCACCGCGGAATTATTGAAGCATAAAACGACGAGTAGCATATCGACAATATTATAAGAGACACAAGGTATCTCCATTTAGTGGTGGTCTCAAGGGGGTTGACCTCCCGCGCAACGAGTTTAACGTGCCTCCAGTTTTGAACCCCATTGTGTCAGCTTTAAAACAGTTAATACCTCTTGGTACCAAACGCAGTGATACAGTACATTCTTTAGATTAGAATTAACTAAAATGTAATCAACAGAAAAATGATTGTCTTTTAGTCTTAGACCATCGTCCGAAACGCAGAAAGCCATTCTCATTCTCAAAAAAGCTGACTTGTATTGCCAAACGTTTAACCTACCCTCAAAACCCATTCTGAAATGTAGAGGTGTCGAGGTTGAGGTTCATTTGGTTTTAACCTTGACCTCAACCCCACCGTTGGGTTGAGGTTGGCAACTGCTCAACCCCCCTGTACATGAACCTGATAATCCAATCAGAAAGGATTGCTCTCAAAATATTGCAAAACCAGTATTCCGGTATTGTTGACATGTGATGTGCCCCTCCACTCGCCATCTCTCATCACTTTCGTGTGCAGCGCTTGACAGCCAGTGCACCAAACACTTGCCACTCGCTATCTCTCATCAAAGCGCTTGAAGCGAAGCAGCTACATGCTTAACAGGGTAATGTTCCTGTTCTTAATGTAATTGGAACATGAGAAAAAAACCTATTCCATCGCATATCCACAGACAAGGCGTATTGTGTCAATGTTTGGCCAATGAAGCAAGTGACGCGATGGACCAAAGGGTGTATGTAGTACAGTCCCTCCAGTGGCTGTTGCATCACGCAAGAAACGTTCTCTATAAACCGGTTTCCAAGTTGTACGCTCAACATTTGTTGCAAAATCGTCATTTTGTTTTCATCCACATCAAGAACAGAGAAAGTATCAGTTTTCTGTGAGCTAGCACTTCGAATGGAGCTGTGATAGCGTTCAAGGACTGGATCCGCATAATAAGTAGGGAAGAAGGAGTGGCAAAGTCGAACATAACTCCAACTGTGTCATCAGTCGGTGATACTGGCTGCATACCGTTTGAAGTCGTAAGAGGACTTGAAGAATCAATGAGGTCTGTCATTTTTCTTCGAAGTTCGAGTGCAGGTCGTAGAATGAAGATGTGACCTTTCCCAGCTTTGAGTGAGACAAATGACATTGGTCAGCACGGCAGTATGAATTAATTTCTGGATCTCATTTCCACCCATAGAGCATGATAGCGAGTAGTTCTGAAATACAAACAATAGCTACTGACTGTAGATTAGGTGCACGCCTGGATGTCCATACAACCTTGTTCAGTCTGCGCGCGCAAGCTTTTTACTTTTCCTTTTTTAATTATAGGTGCTGTTTTAATTAATTTAATCTTATTACATGAAGGTGGTTCAAATAATCCATTAGGTAATTATTTTAAAAACAAAATAATGTAAAGCTTGTAAATAATTTTTATATTCAATTAATTTGTCTGTACCTCGGTGTAATAAACCAATATGTGAATCAGCTTTTTGTAGCACCTCTGTCAAATAAAAAACTCCAATTACAATTAAATAAACCGCTATTAATCCAAGCAAGCGCCGATATTGCTCACGAACGTTGTTATCGGAAGCGGTATTCAATTTTTTATACACGAATTTGTATAGTGGCCACAAATAAGTAAAGGGAGACATTATCCCCACCGGAGTTTTTTGGTAATTTACCATCGTGAAGCCTTTAAAGAAGAATGTATCTACCATCTTCTCATCAGTAGGTAACGACGAATTTTCAAAGGGTGGGAAACGAAGCCGTTAAACAAAGAAAAAAAAATTGACGAGCATGTATCAATATGTGTAGCTGCTTCCTAGTAAATCTGGGGAGAGTCAAGTCAATGCAGCGGGGGGTCTAAAAAGCATGTCTTATGTTTTGCATCACCGCATAGAAAGCTGATAGAATGATTACAGAGCAGGGACAAATATTAAATTGGGTGGTCCACACTATTTGTAATCTATATATCCCGAGGATAAAAAAAACTCCGGTGGGGATAATAAAAACTCCGGTGGGGATAATGTCTCCCTAAGTAAATTACAGTACACGCGGTTAAGGTTGAGCGGTTCCACCATGCTCAACCCCGAACCTGGCTCCGTGGTTGGGGTTGGGTCAACCCCAGTACTTTGTTTTTGGCATCTCTACTCAAATGAGAATGCCTTGCCGAGCAATTCCCAAAAAGAAAACGATTCTCGAGTATTATGTTGTGTATCCACCACAATCTTCGTGGCAGCCACACAATATCATGGCACCGGATAGATTTATCCTTTTTTGGGAAGTCTCCAATTAGTAAGTGCCTTCGCGGAGTTGGCAACCCTTACACCATGGTCACAAATCTTTAGCTGATAGGTGGATTCAGTAAATGTAGATCACATTTGAAAATCAATTAATAGTATGAAGTACCGAGATATCAGTTATTTTATTTCTAGCAACTCTAATGCCCTCGAAACGAGTACAAGAATGAGAATGGTTTCGATTTGAAGTGGATTTGAGAAAGTGGATAAGTAAATCACGCTACTGGTTGTGTTTGATTATTTCAAAACTACTCGATCTCATCGAGATTTTTAAACCGGGTCAGCAACAAACTGCTGATCGGTGGCGACCGGCCTCGAGTCAAAATTCTAGAAAGGGCCTGGTACTCTGGTCTGACCACCATAGGCGTCAGGTTTTCTTCCACAGACTCTTCCTCACTGACCAGGTCAGTGATTGCCTGGTAGTCCAGGTTCTTCCACTCGATATAACGTCCTGAGTCAATTGTGATATAACCTGACATTCCAATGATGACATTTAAATATAAGCTTATTCAAAAGCTTAACGAAATTCAATAAGCAAGAGTAAATTTAAAGAATAGCGTTGCTTAGAGAAAATATCGAATTTGCGAAATAGATGTTTATAAACCAGTAGCCGACACACACGGGGACAATAAATACCCGTACATGTTAATGATATGGTTTTGAAAGGTTTTTAATCAGAAAACGGGCAAGAAATTCCGGATAAAACGACGCATGTGGTTTGTCATCACTGACCACGATGATCGGGAAGGGGTTTACACTGTCAACCCTCCCAGATCGTTGATATGTACGTGGCCTGCGGTCTCCGTTTTCAGTGTCTCATCCAGCCGCGCGCCGTCGATTCGACAATGGCGCAGTGTTCATTCAAATGTGTCTCATTGACTTTTTTGTATCCCTTACCCAAAAGTGATCGACTGAGAGTTTGTGTTGATTATATTAGTG
>MIQA02000811.1:17001-29875 GCA_001887855.2 Sclerospora graminicola | reverse complement strand
TGTGGCGAAGTGACTTGTGAATTAATTAACGGGAAGGTATGAAATACGTTCCCGAGGGCGCCTTCTGATTGGCGGAAAATGCGGACCAAGGGCGTAGAGGCCGGATGGCCGTCGCCAGGCGTATTCACCAGCGGCAGGACGGTGTCAGGCATGAAATCGAGCCAGATGGGTGTGGTCGAGATGTTGGTAATTGGGCTAGCTGTTGATGGGCCGTCCGGATCAGGTGAACCGGATGACCTCGGACAGTGGATGACCGAAGGACAGATTGTTTGGACGGTGTATGGGCGAAGGGGCCTGAAGAGGGTTGAATTTTATAGAGGACGGATGAGGCGCCAGAGTTGAGCGCGGAGCTGCTAAGGAGGGGTTACCGCCAGCGGTCAAGCGAGCTTAGATTGATGGCTATCCGGGTCGAGCCGTTTATTTGATGTGCGGTACACGAAGGAGTATCCGGCTGGGTTTGGTGTACCGGCTGGGTTTGATGTACCGGCTGGGTCTGGTGTACAGTACACAAAAGAGCATCCGGTCGAACCACTTCAGGTAAGACATAGAACTATCCAGCCGGGCTATTTGGGGTAGGTTACACAAAAGGGAGTATTGGACAGGGATAAAAATCAGTATACGTTTCGCTTTCTTAGACACAAGTCGCTTTCATTGGTTCACAGCAGAGGGCTAACAAGGTCCCCTCTTGCTGCTATTGGTTTGCCCGGGGAAGGTTAAAGTAACCCACCGGAAGTCCCCTGACCGGGAGTCGCTGCGTTGTGTATACTCACCTCAAGTCGCCCGTGTTTTGCACACGGTTATATCTAGTATTGGAAAGTGTGGTAACGTTTTGGCCTACTGTGGGAAGATTGTGGAGTTTTATTTGGATTCCCTATTACGTACACGTTTGGATTTACCCCTTTATTGTCATTGGTTTGGCTGGCCGATCGATTATTCTCGGTCCAGCCGTCGCAGTATACAAACTTCAAGTATATTGCCAGTCGAGCTCCCCGGTGAAGATTTCCGCCCAGGAGCTACCCCTAGTCCTAACCCTCGTCTCCTTATTCGACGGACTTTACACTTTTCGCCCTAGGGTCTATCAAGAGAGCGCAACCGCCAGTGCTGACGGGTACACAAGGTGAGCTTTTTGAACATGGATCATCCAAGTCGTCACGACCAAGGTGATGGAAGTGACCGATCCAGCCGGCCGGATGCCGGATCGGATCATGACTCGGATGGACGGAGTACCCCCTCCGACAGTCAGTCATCTGGGCCCCCGTGGGTGTTCGCGTCTCAGGGAGAATTTCTGAGAGCGACTACACCACAATGGTGCGCGTGCCCGGATCGCTTGGTGACCCTGGATATCATCGCGAGGCCCTAGTGGGCGAAAGGCCTAAATCTATCAAATTTGTTGAAGATGTTGTGTCGGGTGCATTGGGGGAAGGCATATCGCCCCCAATCCTGCTGAAGATGGAAGGATGCGATGGTCGCCTCGGATTGGGGGAGTTCGAGGTCGACATTAAAGAAGAAGTTACTCCGCTAGAGGCTCCGACTGGGCCGGATTAGAGTACTACTCACTGTAGTACCGGCCTCTATGCCCCAGCTGGAGCCGGATCGGATTATGGTGCAAGTCACCATAGTCTAAGGAAGGATCATGGTTTTGACCATGATCCTAACAAACAAATGCATATTATGAATATCAAAGAAGCAAAAATTAAGACAGAAGAATCGGAAGCTGGATATGACCGGAGTGGGAAGCTGGCCGGATCAGGATCAAGTCACGATCCAGGTCACCTACCCCTAAAAAGGCCAGATTGGCAGGAATCGGATTATCCAACCCGCAAAGATAGGCCGCGTTTAGAAGACGAAGAAGAAAAGTTGGACGGCCTATCACAGAAGGTTACGGATACAGACCTGGAGCGTGCTTTCCATCTTCACGAGTTGGGACAGTTCTTGCGGACGGATAAGGTGCTGAAGATAACACGGCCGAAAATCCTAGGCGGATTAAACGGTCCCGTCTCTCCCCCAACCCTCTCAGACGGCCACGTGTCCATTATTAGAGGACTATTCGATCAACTTAAACAAGCTGGCATTAACACCGGCGTGTTCGATCCGAACGAGCATTTCGATCCGAACGAGCTTTTCGATCTGAAGGTGGACAAGTTGAAGGAGGCATCCAGCGCACTGCACGACCGCTTGGTACCGCTAGTGGGCTGTTCTCTGTCGAAGAAGATGACAGCCACGACTGGAGTGGCGCCGTCCACGCCGCCGGCAGCAAGCAGTCTGGCCGGAATACACTGGGGTTCTTCTCAGTACGAGTTTACCCTTTCGGAAGCGGAATCATCCGACTCATCGGTGGGTATTACCCGTATGACGCATGGCCCAAGGGGAGCAGTGCGTGTGGCGACGGCCATGAGGCTTGAAGGACATGAGGATCCGGATACGCCTGAGCGGAAGAAAGCCAGTCAGAACAACGTACAGGCCCGGACGGCGACGGCGGATCCAGAGCCGAAGGAAGAAGACGCGGATGGGCGGATCAAAAAGGAATGTCGATCTGGCAGCCCAGCCGCCCCCAAAGTCGCCCCGCAAGCCGAACCCAGGAGAGCCCTCAAGTGCCGGATCATCTGCATAACATGTTTTCGGCAATGATGGAGCGATACTTTGAAGAGCAGCGTCGGCTGGGTGCCAGCCGCGGCAGTCCGGGGTCACCGAACCAGCCGGCTCGTCGTGGGAGTCGGGCGCCCGAGCCAGTCCAGTACATTCGAGGAAGCCGATTGACGAAGACATGGAGTCAGTGCAGTCCAAGCAGAGTGAGCCCCGTTGCCGTCCCGCCAAGCCGCCAGAAAGGTCGCCGAACCGGATGGCGGCCAACGAATAGGAAGCTGTCTCTTAGCGACGTGGATATGGAATCCGTCAAGTCGGCCAAGTACCACTACGATCCGGATGGCCTGGACCTGGGGATGGATCGCCGATCCAACGTGGCCTCAGCCCAAGCATTTGATCCGGACTCATGGGCGATGACAAGGGTGCGGATGTCAGCCACGTCCGAGCTAAAGGATTTCACTGGACGAGACATGGACGATGACCAGGCCCGGGGATGGCTGAGCAAGACGAAGTCGGCATTTCTCAGAGACCGGACGCCGGACTATGAGAAGTGCCTGATCTTTGGAGATTTGATGAAAGGTCCAGCAAAAAACTGGATCCAACAGCTCAGCCGGGAAATCCGAGTTAATTGGAAGGGATAGGCCGATGCGTTCGAAGAACAATACTGTGGATCTGGAACGTCGGCCGCGCGTCAATATTTTCACACCAAGAAGCGGGCGGATGAGACCCCCCTGATGTATCTACATCGCTTAAATGTCGCTGGCATGAGGGCGAATATCCCGGTTAAAGAAGATGCCAGCCGGTCGGAAGCCGCTCGTGAACATGTGGAACATTTTATCAGCACGTTGGACGATCGGGAGCTGGCGGACCAGCTGGCGTTACTGCGATTGAAGAATACCACAGAGCTGGAATTGACGCTGCGCACCTACCAAAGAGCGAAGAAGCAAGGTCCCAAGGCAGCAGTTGGAACCAGCCGGTTCAAGTCCCGTTTTAACTCGGATCAAGGAAGCCGTCCGCCATCCACCAGGACGTCCCGAGCCGTCCGCATGGTCGCCCGAGAGTCGGATGCGACTAGCTCGGAAGAGGAGTACCAGCGGTCTGGGGGCGAGTCTGAGGAGGAGCAGTACCGGTACCTGTTCTCGGCGGAAGCCAGTCATCCATCCAGGCTGCCAGCTGGGTACAGCCAACAGAAGGTTTTTCCGGCTCGAACTGACCAGGATTACCCCAGACGGAAATTTACCCACTGTGGGTCCATCAAGCATGACGACCGGGGCTGTTGGAAGCGGCTGACCTGCAAGAAGTGCGAAAGGAAAGGACATCCGGCGGAACACTGCTTGTTTACTTGTAAGACTTGCGGGGAGGTGCACGAGGCGGGACTGTGCCCAATTGAAGAATTCTACAACCAGATGAAGAAGTGGTACGTCCCGACCAAGCATGCTGGAATGTTGCCGCCCGGAGTGGAAAAGATGTTAAACTAGATCGCTCGCCAGGTTGGAATCTGGTTCGAGCCGAGCGGTCTAGTGTTAGTATCTATGCATATGTCGGTAAGGAGGATAATCAAGAAGCAAAGCAAAGCGTAACCGACAATACATG
Source organism: Sclerospora graminicola (assembly GCA_001887855.2). Lineage (NCBI taxonomy): Eukaryota > Oomycota > Peronosporomycetes > Peronosporales > Peronosporaceae > Sclerospora > Sclerospora graminicola. The sequence goes on along the minus strand of MIQA02000811.1, from coordinate 25,699 downwards.
TAAGTTTGACGATTACGTCACCCGGTCCCCGGGCAGCACGGCTGACCCCTACTTGGTGAGCAGTATACGGGCGGATGAGTATTCTCGGTCTGAAGTGCTTATGGAATTGAATCTGCCACCTAGCGAATCACGAGGTTATTGGAAATACCATTCGCCGGACAAATGGTTCAAGCAGGCCAAGGCGGATGGCAAAATCAATAACCAGAAGGCTACCATGCTGTTCGACTCTGGCGCGGAAGTGTCTATCGTGGACACCACCTTTGCTCGTAAGGTGGGGTGTGAAATAGACGAGACGAAGCGGCAGGAATGCATCGGCATTGGAGAAAGTTCATACATGACCCAAGGAAGAACAAGAGTTAAGATTACGTTGGCTGGGTCTTTGGTGTATTACTTTACCGCCTGGGTAGGTAAGCTAGCCGGGCAGGATGCAATTCTGGGGATGGACTTTATGGTCCCAGCCGGCATACGGTTGGATTTATCGCATGGAACATTGACGTTACCGGATGAGGCGCAGATCCAGCTGGCCGGCCGGCGGCCCTTATATGGTGCCCACGTCCAGTTCCTCAAGTTAGGTCAGTTTGTAACGGTGCCAGTGGGAAAAGCGGTGGAAGTAATGGTACGACCCCACGACAGGCGGCGTAAGTTATGGCTGACAAGGGGCGAGTGTTGGGTACCTTCGTTTGTCAAAGGGGATGGTCATCTCAACTACATAAGTGTGACCAATATCTCGGAAAGGCCCCTCACCTTGCATGAAGATGTGATCATTGGAATGTGGCTGGCCGAGGACAAGGTGCCCCGCCGGCCGGGTTATGTCACTATTGGCTCAAGACGCTATATCGAGTGGCAAAACCTGGCCTTTCAGGCAACCACCGATTTGGTCAGCGAAGAGGAAGTAGTGGAAGAGGACCAGACTCCAATGGTGGCTAAACCAGAGTACCGATCCCCTTCTAGGATATTGACGCGGAGCCGGCCGTCGCCGGATCCGGCTGAACGTATTGGCCGAGATCTTGCCCCGATCGCTGAACTGGTTTTGTCCACTCCGCCGAAGACGGACGAACGACAGGATCAGGAGAAACGACAAGGCAGAGTCACATGTGCAGTCACCTCCGATGCCGGACGGTTTGATGAACAAGACGATACCAGATCGACCGATCCGGCCGAACAGAATTCGGAAATAGCCGGAGGCGGATCAACCAATCCGGCTGACCCGGATCCGGAATTAGTTGAAGCTGACCAAGTCTGCATTCATGAAGGGGGCGAGCTATATGTTGAAGGCATGGAGGATCAGATGGCGGTGCTACCTGAGGTAACCCCCTGCCCACCAGCGGTTCCTATTGACGATTTACAAGTGGGAGACCCGGATGTGAATACCCCGGAAGAGATCAGCAGGCTGAAGGATATCATATGAAAAAGGAAGCATCTGCTGATCGGCACAGGAAACGCACTGCCTCCAGCCGCCCATGGGGCGGTATGCGACATTGATGTGGGAAACGCCAAGCCGGTTGCACAAAGATGCCGGAGAGTCGCCCCCCAGTATCGGGAAAAGCTGTCGGAGCTTATCAAGGGATTGCTGGCCACCAAGATAATTCAGCCGTCCACCTCGCCATGGGCTTCGCCCATTGTAATCATTATCAAGAAGAATGGGGTGGATATAAGGCTGTGTATCGACTACCGGCTGGTGAACCGGCTGACTAAGCTAATGGTTTACCCGATGCCGTTGATAAACGACTTGCTGGAGGATTTGGATAATGTTTTGTGGTATTGCTCATTGGACATGGCTAGTGGATTCTGGGTGGTCTCTATGACCGATCGTGCACGGGAAATCTCTGCGTTTGTGACGCCCTTCGGGTTGTTCGAGTGGAACCGGATGCCGTTCGGCCTAAAGAATGCTCCGCCGATTTATCAACGGCTGATAAATAACGCATTGTATGGACACTTCAAGATCAAGGCGGATCAAGATCCTGCTCTGGTCGGAGACATGTTCGCCGAAGGTGACCCGGACCCCGACCCAAAACCTTCAGTTTTGGGGCGGCGGACTTACATTGATGACATTCTCGTGACGGCTACTACTTGGGATTTGCTGTGTGACAAAGTGGAAAAGTTGATGATTACGTGTGAAAAGTGGAATCTTTCGATTAGTGTGGTTAAGAGTTTCTGGGGAAAGACTAAGGTGACCTATTTGGGCCATCAGGTTTCGATTGCCGGATTGGAAGCTAATCCGAAGGATTTGGAGTCCTTGAGTAATCTACCTTTCCCGCGGTCCCTAAAGGCTATGCAATCATTTTTGGGCAGCCTGAATTACTACAGTCGGTTCATTGAGGATTTCGCGGTTTATGCTGCGGTTTTGTATGAATTACGGGAGGTGGATTACCACAAGCTGAGAGAGCAAGATAAGCAAGTGGAAGTGCGAACCGAGCCAGCAATATCAGCCAATGTGATGCCGCCCGGGTCAAATATTTCCACCAATGAGATGCCGTCCTTGTCAACTATTTCGGCCAATGAGATGCCGCCCTTGTCTATCCAGACAGGCAGCCGGCTGCCCAAGTCCTGTGCGGTCGGGCCGGATGATCACATGACCCGGGCGATGGTAGCCTTTGGCATGCTGAAAGCAAAGATGGCGGCCACACCAGTCCTGAAGCATTTCGATATTAATAAGGTTTCTGTGGTCATCATCTATGCTAGCAAGTGAGCTATCTCAACTGCTCTTGTGCAGGATCATGACGGAGTGTATTGTCCGGTGACGTTCACCAGCCGGACTCTGAAGGCTAATGAAGTTAACTATGGGCTAGTGGATAAAGAAGTTTTGGCCTTATTACGGATCCTGGATGTGTGCTATACTATGCTGGTGTCTCGACCTATTAAGGTACTGTCTAGACGGTCGATCCTGTCATGGCTTCTGACGGCAAATGGAATTGACGATCGACTGGGTAGATGGGCTGCTCTGCTGTCTCAGTGGTCTCTAGAAGTAATCGAGTGTACTAAAGGAGAAGAGGAGATACTGGGCACGTTAGCGGTCAGCATCACCCCAAGAGCAGAAGTGGAGGAAGCGCTGATAGCCATAGCGCATCGGAAACAGCCGCGACAATCCATCATATTACCACCGCCAACAGTGGGACCGACCGATGAACTGATGGTTCTGCGTTTTGACGATTCAGCAAGTGTAAAAAAGGGAGTGGGTGCCTATAGTGCTATCTTGTAGAAGTTGCCCGAGTGGAAAAAAATGGTCGCAGCTGCTTCATATTTCACGCCTGGCATAACAGTGAATGAAGCAGAGTACCGAGGACTGTTACTTTGCCTAGATCTGCTGGCTGGGGGCGGATCATCATATGCGGTGATTCCAATCTGGTGATCCGGCAAATCACGGGAGAACTAGACTGCAAGGCTCCCCGGCTAAGACTTTTGAACGATCGGGTTATGTCCGCCTTGCGGAAATAACCAGAACATAAATTGTTACATGTCAAACGGGACTGGAATAAGAGTGCAGATCACTAGGCTACGCTGGTCATGCGCGACCAAGTCGGGGCCACGGCTTCCAATCCAGGTTTGTTATCGGATCTGGCAGAGATCAATCGGCTGCCCGAACTTATCCATCCGGCCAACATGGAGAAGGTAACCCGGGTAAACGTCGTCACCCGGTCGCAAAAGTGCCGTTCGTTAGCCACTGGCTCACCATCTCTGGAAGCAATGAGCGAGGGGATAGTGCAACAGTTGGATTCTCCAAGCGCAGGACGAAGAGGAGTGGATAGTGGATCTCAAAGCATACCTGAAAGGGGAAGTGGAGAAACTGAGTGCCGAACAAGCTAAGGAATGTTTTAAGCTAGCCCCAGTTTACGAAGTGGATGAGAAAGGGTTGTTGTTTTTCTACCGAGATGCTGACCAGCCCGAAATCGAGAGGGATAAATCCGCCCGGCTGGTTGTACCTACTACCCTGCAAACGGATATCCTCCATCATTATCACGTGAGTCTGGAAGGGGGACATCTAGGCATCGGCCGGACCTATCATAAAATCAAGGCACATTTCCACTGGCGTGGTCTCTATCGTAGCGTACAAGCTTATGTGGGAAGTTGTCCGGATTGTGAAACAGGGAAGGGCCGGCCGACCATTAGAGGGCGGTCGCCTGGAAATATACAGGCCACCTATCCTTTCCAAGTCATTGCGATGGACCATATCTCATCCTTGCCTAAATGTCGAAATGGGTACACTGATCTGTTGATCCAAATGGACTTGTTTGCCGAGATGGTCATAGCAAAGGCCAGTTCCACACGTACCGCTCAGCAAGTTGCTCAAAGCTACGAGGAATGTGTGTTCAGACGTTTCGGAGCAAGTGAGGTCATCCGGCATGATAGGGAGCCTGGATTTATGGCGGACGTATTCCGAGCCTTCAACAAGATTCTGGGACAAAAATGGCTTACCGCCCTCAAGCGAATGGGAAGGCCGAAAGGATGGTCCAAACTCTGACCAGAGCCCTGAAGATGTATGTGGTGGAGGCGGATCAGTGCGACTGGGACGAATACACGGAGAGACTTGTTTTCGCCATTAATTTGTCGTACGATCGGGTAAGGGGAGACACCCCCTTCTACTTAGCTTATGGATGGGGTCCTCGATCAACCTTGGAAGCTGCCATCCCAATAGGGTGTGCCAGAAGCCGTGACCGAGACGCCCGCCGCTGGAGGATGGGGGTGCAACGTCACTATTCACTGGCACGGGAACAGGTAAACGAACGCCTCCAGCAAGCAATCCAGGACCGCGCCGATCAGAACAACGACCGAGCCAGAGAGCACGGTATAGAGACGGGTTCCCAGGTATGGTTGTATCTGGATCGGGTCAAGAAAGGCTATGCGCGGAAGCTAGCTCATATGTGGTATGGCCCTTTCCGAGTAGCGGAGCTGGTCGGGGAACATGCGGTCAAGCTGGTTACGGCGGGCTCTGATACAACGTTTTCCCGATAGTGCATGTGTCCAAGTTGAAGAAACACTTCCCGGACCGCCCGAATGCGCACCTGACGGTGGAGAGCGATCGGTTTGATTTTGACGAAGCCCTGCTCTCATAAGATAGCTGGGACAAGCTGCTAGATCCGGATGAGTACGAAGTAGAGGAGATTTTGGATGTTTGGAATGGACGGAAAACCAGGTTTGGGTGGATTCATAGAGGGTTTCTGGTGCAGTGGAAAAATTGCGAAGAACGGTCGTGGGTGGATGAGCTGGACCTAATTTGTGGAGCTTTGATGAGGGAGTTCGATCGCCAACGAGTGAGCCGGAACCGCTTCGGGGTCATGCAGACCCACGAAGAAGGTGGGGCAGAGCCAGAAAATTAGGCCATCCGGCTGCCGGGCAGTAGGTACGGCCGGATTAATTGACACTAATCAGCCAATCAACCGGCGGATGGAAATTAGTCTGGCCAGGAATGGGCCAATCAGGTGGTGGAGTAATCTTAGAGTCGGCATGATGCCGGATGGAAGACTTTTGGGGATTAGCATGAGCAGTGAAGCTGGATGGGTGTTTCGGATTATAAGAATAGAAAAGTGGTTTTGATATGAAAAAAGGAACGAAAGATGTATTAGCGAGGCAAATGGCTATGGATGGATGGAGAAGTGGAAATAGCTAGAACGAGACAACAAACTGGCCTCGCAAGTCATCCCTGGCGAGTACGGCAGAATTTGTTCTGGAGTCGGGACACGCTGAGGCCGGGGTGGCGGTTGTGGTCTTGCCGGTACTGGTTACGCCACCGATCCTGCCGGTCAATTTCAGCGAGCGAGGCTTGGAGAGTGGTGGCGTGTCGGGGGTTACCCAATCCGGAATACCAAGTCCCGCTTTCGGCTGGATGCCCGCTTTTCTCTACCCTGCGGGTAGCTAGGTGTAGCATGATGGGATGGAGTAAAATGTCCAAGTCACAGTGGCCGAGCCGGATGCCGTCGATGACGAGGGTGCAAACCTTGGTCCAGCCCTCAGCCGCTCGGTTTCGACGCTGCTTACGGTCGGCTCGGTATCTGGCTAGAGCGGGAGAATTACGTTCGGCGTCGGCAGAAATAAAAATATGATGGGTGGACTCCCAGATAGCCTGTCCGTGCCGGGAGAGATACCCCATACAGGCATCACGGAGATCAGCGAACCAGCCGACATGAGGTAGACCCATTCCTGGCATATCCGTCGCCAATACGGTCCATGGCTTGAGAGACAGGATCGCATTCAGCGGGTCGAGCGCGACTAGATCAGGACGCCCCTCATCAATTTTAGGCTTCCTTGGCGCCGGTGGCAATATCCACCACGGCGGGCGAGACAAATCCCGAGCGACGTAGGCGCCGTTGAGGTCTGCGATACACAAGCCCTCCAATTGCACCATGGACCAGGGGTGAGCCGCAGTCAGCTCGGAAACCGTCATGACTTTCCGACGAGGAATCCAAGACGGGGGAGACTCATCGGAGGATTCCATAGACTCGTTCTTATCCAGTGAAAAAATGTCCGGGGAGAGTGACCTCTCGTAGTCCTCGGCGGTGACCTCACCGCCGTCCTCGTCGGGCAGGCTGGGCGCCTCCTCCTCATCCGGAGAAACGGTGGAGGGACCTTGAGGATCGTGGGGAGAGATTCCGAGGAGAACCGAAGTAGACGAAGTTCCAGACGAGGATCTCGTAGCATGGTCACGAAGGGGCGATTTCCCAGAAGCCAGCAAGCCGGGCGGGGCCGAAGCCGAAGTGGGGTTGGAGCCCGGTCTATTGTCGTCCCGAACGTTTGTCGTGTATGCCGGCACGCCAGACTATTTAAGCCGTTTAGCCTCCACGGGGGAATGGAGCGATGCAATCCGGCTGGACCGACGTTTCTTCCCGTGTAGCGGAGGATCTTCTGGGGACGATGGGGAAGCCGCTTGCGCGCCGGCTGGCACCGGTGGAGGGTTAGGCTTTCGGGAAGCACCCCAGATCCGGAGACGTGTGGCCACTCCCGCGCTGACGGTTATTGAACCTGGGGCCGATGCCCCTGCTCCGGATGTTCGGGCGCCCGCAGCAGAATCAGCAGCCAACGGGAGAGATGGCGGGACGCCCGCCGCAGAATCAGCAGCCAAAGGGAGAGATGACGGAGCGAGAGTGGTACCGGGACCACGTGGACAAGCTAAATCGAGGAGGTGCCTGATGGCCTGCCGGATAGGAGCAGGACCTATCATTAGACGATCCACCCGGGCACCCGGCGCGATCAGTCGGGGTCGGCCCGCCTGTATCGAGGATAAACAGTCCGTGCGACGCTGCTTAAGGTCAGACACATTTGTATGGTGCTATCCACGTTCGACTGGGCCTCAGCGAGCGCGACTTCAAACTCTTGGACTTGACGTTGAAGCCCGGATGGCGCAGAGGCCGACCAATCCAGCGCTTTCTGATACTTCGCCAGCTTTTTCACAAGCCGGATCCGGTGATTTTCCAGTTCACTTGCGAACTCTCCAGTGGCTGGGAGAGGAAGTGCTCCGTCACCTCGCGTGAGGCATGGGAAGACTCGAGCATCAAGACACGATAGCACATGACCCTCTGTTCTGTGAATGCACACAGGGTGAGGGGATTGGGAGATGGTCCTGAACAAGCCAGGATGCACTTACTTTGGGAGTTCACGGCGGCCGTCGCTTTCTGGTACAAGATACGCAACGAGTCAATGGATTCAGACAGCTGTTTGTAGCGATCTCTCTCTTGAAGGAGATTGGCTTTCTCACTTTCAGTTGGCTGATGTGGCTCTGGAATTGGAAATCAGCCAGGACTTCCCGGACCCGAGCTTCGTCCGCTCGCTGATCAGCCAGTCGTGTGGTCAGGGACAACTCAGTGTTCGCCTTCTCCAGGCTAGCTACCTGAGCGGTCAAGGCAGTGATTTGAGTTTTCAGGGTAGTCACCTCGGGCTGCCCTGGACGACGCCCAAGGCCAGCAGAGCGGGCGCTTAAGCAGCCTACCGGGGGCCTCGTGGGCATCGGGGAGTGACCCGACAATGGGTCAGTGTGGGTATCTTCGTGACCAGACATAGGGACAGCGGAGGAGCCGGAGTGCGGAAGACGTAGTGAGATCGTGCCTCAACCGTTGTGCGGCTGTGACAAGACTCAGGGGCGGCTGTGGTGAAGAGACTTGGAAATTAACGGACTAATGGGAAGTGAACGCACCCACCTGATTGGTGGAAATGTTGGCCCAAGCTGGATGCCCGGACCGGCCGACATGGGACGTAGTCTAGTGGCCACTGGATGTATTCTCTGGCGGAAAGGTTGTCAGGCACGGAATCGAGCAGGTGGGCGTGATGTGAAGAGATGATACCCGGTAGCCTGAGGTAGATGGATGGCTGTCGCGGTGGTAATGAGGACGGATGGTTTTTGAAGTTGAAGAACGGTTTAGCATTGGAACAGATGAGGCGCAGGATCGGACGTGAATGCTGCCAAGGAAGTGTAAGCAGGGTAAGTGAGCTTAGATGGTTGGTCACCGCGATCCGGCTTGGTTTGGTGTGCCGGCTGGGTTTGGTGTATCGGCTGGTCTGGTACCGGCTAGGTTTGGTGTACCGGCTGGTGTACCGTCTGGCCTGGTACCGGCTGGGTTCGGTGTACCGGCTGGGCTGGTACACAAAAGAGCATACGAGCGAAGTTAACTGGACCACTTCAGGTAAGACACATAACTATCCAGCAGGACTATTTGGGGTAGGTTACACAAAAGGGAGTATTGGACATAGGGATAAAAATCAGTATACGTTT
>MIQA02000811.1:0-16981 GCA_001887855.2 Sclerospora graminicola | reverse complement strand
CACCCACCTGATTGGTGGAAATGTTGGCCCTAGCTGCATGCCCGGACCGGCCGACATGGGACGTAGTGTAGTGGCCACTGGATGTATTCTCTGGCGGCAAAAGGTTGCCAGGCACGGAGTCAAGCCAGGAGGACGTGATATGAAGGGACTTGTACCCGGGCTAGCTGGGGGTAGATCGGATGGCTGTCGATGGTGGATAACTGAGGAGCGGATGGTCTGAAGGCTGAAGACGGCTTAACATTGCGGAAGACAGATGAGGCGCCAGGATCGGACGTGGAGCTGCCAAGGAAGTGCTAACGCCAGCGGTTCAGTGAGCTTAGATGGATGACCATCCGGCCTGGGTTTGGTGTACCGGCTGGGTTTGGTGTACCGGCTGGGCTGGTACCGGCTGGGTTTGGTGTACCGGCTGGGTTGGTACCGGCTGAGTTTGGTGTACCGACTGGGATGGTACACAAAAGAGCATTTAACTGGACCACTTCAGGTAAGACACATAACTGTCCAGCCGGGCTATTTGGGGTAGGTTACACAATAGGGAGTATTGGTAATAGGGATAAAAATCACTATACGTTTCGCTTTCTTAGACGCAAGTCGCTTTCATTGGTTCACAGCAGAGGGCTAACAAGGTCCCCTCTTGCTGCTATTGGTTTGCCCGGAAAAAGATTAAGGTAACCAACCGGAAGTCCCCTGACCGGGAGTCGCTGCGTTGTGTATACTCACCTCAAGTCGCCCGTGTTTTGAACACGGTTATATCTAGTATTGGAAAGTGTGGTAACGTTTTGGCCTACTGTGGAAGATTGTGGAGTTATATTTGGATTCCCCTTTACGTACACGTTTGGACTTACCCCTTCATTGTTATTGGTTTAGCTGGCCGATCGATTATTCTCGGTCAGCCCCCGCAGTATACAAAGTTCAAGTAAATTGCCAATCGATCTCCCCGGTGAAGATTTTTTCCGCCCAGGAGCTACCCCTAGTCCTAACCCTCGTCTCCTTATTCGACGGACTTTTCACTTTTCGCCCTAGGGTCTATCAAGAGAGCGCAACCGCCAGTGCTGACGGGTACACAAGGTGAGATTTCCGAACATGGATCCTCCAAGTCGTCACGACCATGGTGATGGAATTGACCGATCCAGCCGGCCGGATGCCGGATCGGATCATGACTCGGATGGACGGAGTACCCCCTCCGACAGTCAGTCATCTGGGCCCCCGTGGGAGTTCGCGTCTCAGGAAGAATTTCTGAGAGCGACTACACCACATCAGCATGCGTTGACGCTGAACGCATGCTAAATTCTTCTCGGATGCTTTGATCTATAGCATCCCTCAGAGTCTTTGGTGGGTTCAGATAAAGACTCGGCTTGACGGGACCGTCATTCAGTCCCTTCATCTGGCCGGTGACCTGCATGGCAGGGGGCACCGGCTCATACACAATATTTGATAATTAATATTGTATCTTCTGAGCGTAAGCTTGAAGACACAGCTTACTTTGCCGGAGTTCCATGAACTCGTCTCGGCAACTAAGCTCCATTTCTGGAGCTTCGAATTTGAGCTTTAGCTCAGCTTTTAATTCGTGATAAGTCAGGAACGCAGATTCATCAGTGGATCTGCGGCTCATTGCCCATGCCCGGGCACGACCGCCCAGGCATGTGGTGGCAAATAAGCTTGTGAACGCGGGTCCACAATCTTTTGCGCAGAGATGACATCTTCCACCTCTGCGAACCATCTACGAAGGGGTCCACCCCCTTCGCCAGTAAAGGGCGGTATCTGCGTCTTTCTACTTCAACGCTCGCCGTGGGCGTTGTGGGTGGCGACCGCGACATTACTGTCGCGGAACGCACCTGGGGGTCTATGTAAACCCTTTTGAAACGGTTTACCATTTCCAATGTGTTCTCCGAGGTTTTACCACGGATAGTGGTGATGATGTCGGTCCCCATGTTCCGCATCATCTCCACCACGGTATCCACTACGTTGTGGAAAGTGAGGGAAAACCTCCCTCACTAAGTCTTGCGCGATCTGACGCTCGCGTTCACGATCGCTGACCGTCGACATGTCGGTCGAGTGGCTTTTAAACCTTCGTTCCGCTGGTTAACTAGCGGAACGGAACGAACAGTGGTCGTTAAGACGGACCACAAAGTGCTACCAGGTGTAACAGACTAGCTGTTACAGGCTTACACTATGTAAATTGCAAGCAAGAAGCGTGCAGTTGGTTAGGAACAAATGTAATTTGTTCCTCAATAGTTTAATTAGTTTTAAACTTAAGGTGGGCTATTTAATTAATTAAATAGTCACTCGGATATATGTATATGAATATTTATCCAAGACACGTGGCTGCAAGACAGTAAGTTCAAGAATGAATATATTATGAGTGGCTTATAGTTAATAACTATAATTAAATCTAAGCTAATCATACAAACATGTAATATAAAGGTGATCTAATAATACTCTTATTATTAGATCTCTTCTTAGATTCGATATTTGGATCTGAATCTGTTTCTCAGGGAGGATTATAATAACTTATAATCCAATATTTTAGTTTACACAACAAGTATGAAATTAAACTGTAATATTTACATTAAAATATCATCTATGTAATGGTACCCCATTACACAACCAATAAATTGCAAGTTCTGATATCGCCGTGCCCAAAACCGGTCCTTTTTTTAGGGGCCAATGAAAAGCTCAGACACCAAAATAACTCGCTTTGATTGGTTCAGATCAAGAATCGTGCCCAGAACTGGTCCGTGCACTACACCTTTTCTCGGGCAAAACTAGCAGCAACCCAGGATTAGAGGATTTTTGGTCGCAAACAAAACAGGATTTTCTCGCTAGAAAAATAGGACTAAATTCGTCCTTATCATAAATAACACAGCATACAGTACTGAAGAGCATCTCTACCGGCAGGTAGCAAATTTTTAAGCTTTTTGTTCTTTACATTCCGTGCAAAAAGCTTAAAAAGGTCAATGGCAGGCACCGGTTTCTTCGAAAATAGCTATTCTTATTATTGCTCGTTAATTTGCAATTCGCACGCAGATCTGCGACAAATTTTGCAAGAAATAGTTCAGTAGCAATTTGCGATGAGATAAGCTCAACCGGTGGATTGTTTTAGGGAGACATTATCCCCACCGGAGTTTTTATTATCCTCGGGATAATATCTCCCTTGAAAGATTACAAATAGTGTGGACCACAAAATAGTTGCCCTGCACTGTGAATCATTCTACATGTATCAGCTTCTATGCGGTGATGCAAAACATAAGGCTGCTTTTTAGACACCCCTGCATTGATTGACTATTCCCCAAGTACTAGTGAACCTGCTACACATATGATACACCCTCGTCAAATTTATATCTTTGTTTAACGGCTTCGTTTCCCACCCTTTCAATATTCTTCGTTACCTACTGATGAGAAGATGGTAAATACATTCTTCTTTAAAGGCTTCACGATGGTAAAGTCTTTTAAGCTCGTTGACACGCGGCTTCTTATTTGGCAACATCAGTTGCACGTCTATGTCTGGAGGAGCAGAGGCGACTGTATCATTAGTGGAGAAGAGCCAACAAAAATTTAGCCTCTGGAAGCAGGAAAGAAAGCCGACGTTACAGCAAAAAGAAAGTTAAGCGCGCACTATCGTTGTAGTCGTAATAGCTATTCACGTCGTAAAGATCTGCGTGCAGTCGCTAGTTCATCATTCAGCATTCGAATGCTGCTGATAAAGAGCCCAGAAATCAGAAATTAAATAACTCCGGTGTGGATAATAAAAGCTCCGGTGGGGATAATGTCTCTCTTGTTTTATTAATCACTAAGAACTTTTTTGCGGATTATCACAAAAATAGCTCCGCCAGTGGAAAATTCTCTATGGCCGCCAAAACAATCATACCCACTTCTTGATAAGTCGAACACTTGCTCAAAAGCAATGACCCACTCGCTGCCAAGATGAAGAAGCCCTAAAGTCTACCAGAAATATATATGGACAATGCGATGCTACTGAGTCTCATGCAAGATATTGCCGGCAATTATGACGATAAGTGGAAAGGACTCGTGTCAGAAGCAGTGTATCTTGGCGAGAAGGATCACTCGGATTTACTGAACAAGGCTTACGCACTGTTTGCAGTCTCTAATCCTGGACGCTGACTTGTGGCCAGCGGTAAACAAGTTTGAGGCAAAGTTAATTGCAATGACAGCTGGCTTGTCGAATGGAGGTCATTTGGAGGTGTGTGATACCCTTAGTTCTAGACGCACGGAGAGCATTTTCTTTGCGACCAAGACCTATCGTGATTACTGCCGCCACAGCACAGGATCGCGAAGCCAGAAACTGTAGCATGTGTCACCGTGCACGCTGCTATTGATTAAGCATGTGAGATATTGGGAATTAAGCTAATTAAGGTACCGATGCATCACAAGACGCTCAAAATCGACCTTCACACAGTGCGCTGGAGTATTTCAGCCATCACGATTATGATTTACAGCAGTGCACCAGAGTTTCCCCATGGTATAATCGACGACATTGAAGCACTGTTGACGCTTGCGGTCCAGAACGATGTTTGTCTTCCCGTTGATTGCTGCTGTGATGGCTTTATCTTGCCGTTCGCTCGCAAATTGCCAATATATTCAGGTGTTTGACTTTTCGCTGCCAGGAGGGACCAGTATGTCGTGTGATACGCTGAAGTATGGATAGCTTTGAAAGGGACGTCAGTAGTGTTATACAAGAATGCCGACATTCGAAGCTTCCAATACTTCTTGTACCCAGACTGGATCTGCTCTGTATCAAGAAGTGACTTCGGCGGCGTTAAAGTACTATATGCAGTGTTGGATTTAAAGAAACCCGAATTTATCCTATTTTGCTAGCGAAAAAATCCTGTTTTGTTTGCGACCATAAATGCAATATTATGAGTCTAACAGAGTGACTTATAGAGGCGATAAGGCTGACCAACGCGCTAATGGTAGCAGTAAGTACGAGGCGGATTTACTGAAAAAGAAAATTCACCTTTTTTTCACACTAACGTAAAACAGCAGTTTTTATTGCCGACATCGGAAATTGCCGTCTCATTTGTCCTAGCCAATCATGCTTCGGAAATAGGTGGTGTGATGGATCTCGTTGGCTGAAATTTTTTGCAGCAATTTCTTGCCGGATGAATTGGGCAGTTTGTACTTAATATTTGTATACTGCTGAGAAGAAGGAACTATTTTGGGTAAACTTAATACAGTGCAAAATAGTCTTGCACGCGGAATGAATACACTTATTGGCGGCTATTTTAACTAATACTACGTGGAAGAAAGTATGAATCCGAAAGTCACGACGCAAAGTGGCAAAGCCTTATCTGGGCTGAAGAAGTTCCGTGCTCATCAAAGTAGAAACCAATGTACCACCCCCTTCAGTGACAAAAAAGGGACTGCCAATTAATTGATGCATAAATTTTATCGAAACGATGTTGATTTTAAACATGATTCTCCTGAATTTGTTGGACCTGATATAGAAATTATATGATTTATGTTGGATCAAATCCAACATTTTCGTAACTGGATGCAGTATATCCGGAACAGGATAGGAACACAAGAGAATAGTTAACGAATTTGTTGGACGATATCCAATACAGTGGAAAGCTTAATAGAGGACCCTTGAATTTGAATTGAGTTAAGTTACACAGAATCAATAGAAAAATATAGTCTAGTGTAAAGTGCACTCTTCATTATGAATACAGCGTTGTAAGATTTGGCCGATTCTCCAAGTGGAGGACTCGAAGTGGGACTTCAGCCCACCAGGCTGAATAACACCCTTTAATAGTTCCCGTTAATTAGTGTCTTATCGGTCGTATAACGAAAAACACTTATGCGAATGTACCTTTAAGGTGTTGGAGGAAAAACATTACGGATGTTCAAAATAACTTTAACAAAGACGGCGACATTACAAGCCGTAAGAAAAATCAAGATGGCAACGACGAGCCCGAAGAACAGAATCAGTCGTTTCTTTGCAAATACGTACGTCCAGCTAAGTTTTGTCTGTGTTGTCTACTCTATTATTCTCATATTATTATTGCACTTGTGTACATCATCCTTCCTATTGTCGTGATGAGTCTAATCGGTGACGATGGTGGCACTGCGCCTGCAGGCGGAGATCCTGACCCCCCCCCCCCCGAGGAAGACGACGCTAAATTGCTGCATCACTTCCGCACTCGGTACATAGCTAAAATTTAGTGCATAAAAGACCCTGAATTCTTCACCCGAACATTTAAACAATTAAACTGCTTTGTTCTTCTTCGCCAGTCTTTTTCTTTCGCAGGGTGGTGGCCACTTGTCCTGTTTGAGCATGCGTCCCCACAACGTGTGATTTTTTGTAGACACAACTACTGCAACAGCCGTGCCTTGCACCACAGTTGTCGTCATCAGGATTATGTTGTCAGAATGCAAGGGACTCTGTTGGCCATATAACGGTGAACTGCCAGTCTTGATGTGCTTTTTGTTTACTTCGTCATCATTACCGCAATTGCCCTGAAGCGACGACTGGTCAACCATGCAGTCGGCCGAGCATTCGATAACGCGCAAATCAGTGCCTGCCACGTCGCCAGCTTTTAGCTCTACCACATCTCCGTAGACAAGACTGATAGCCATCATGTGTGGTAAAGTGACTTATGAATTAATTGATGGGAAGGTGTGGAGTACTTTCCAGAGGGCGCCTTCTGATTGGCAGAAAATATGGACCAAGGGCATAGGTGCCGGATGGACGCCGCCGAGCGTATCTACCAGCGGCCGGACGGCGCCAGGCCTGGAATCAGGCCGGATGAGGCGACTGAAGACGTGGATAGTTGGGCTAGCGGGCTAAGCGGACGCGACGACCACGGATGGCGGACGGCCGAGGGGTGGATTGGTTGGAAGGTATGAGCGAAAGGGGCCTGAAGGAGTGTGAGTGTTCTAGTGGATGAAGGAGGCACCCAGATCGGACGTGGAGCTGCCAAGGAAGTGCTAACGCCAGCGGCCAGTGAGTTCAGATGGATGGTCATCCGGCCGATCCAACTGGGTTCGATGTACCGGCCGGGCTGGTACCATTTAGGTTCGGTGTACCGGCCGGGCTGGTACCATTTGGGTTGGGTGTACCGGCCGGGTTGGTACCATCTGGGGTTGGTGTACCGGCCGGGCTGGTACACAAAATCGGAGTTAACCGGGCTACTTCGGGTAAGACACATGACTGTCCAGCCGGGCTATTTGGGGTAGGTTACACAAATGATAGTATTGGATATAGGGATAAATCAGTATACGTTTCACTTTCTTAGACACAAGTCGCTTTAATTGGCTCACAGCGGAGGGCTAACAAGGTCCCCTCTTGCTGCTATTGGTTTGCCCAGGGGAAGGTTAAAGTAACCCACCGGAAGTCCCCTGACCGGGAGTCGCGGCGTTTCGTATACTCACCTCAAGTCGCCCGTGTTTTGAACACGGTATATTAAGTATTGGGAAGTGGTAACATTTTGGCCTTCTGTGGAAGATTGTGGAGTTATATTTGGATTCCCCTTACGTACACGTTTGGATTTACCCTTCATTATCATTGGTTTGGCTGGCCGATTGATATTCTCGGTCCAGCCGTCGCAGTATACAAAGTTCAAGTATATTGCCAGTCGATCTCCCCGGTGACGATTTCCGCCCAGGAGCTACCCCTAGTCCTAACCCTCATCTCCTTATTCGACGGACTTTACACTTTTCGCCCTAGGGTCTACCAAGAGAGCGCAACCGCCAGTACTGACGGGTACACAAGGTGAGCTTTCAACATGGAACACCCGAGTCGTCACGATCAAGCGGATGGAAGTGACCGATCCAGCCGGCCGGATGCCGGATCGGATCATGACTCGGATGGACGGAGTACCCCCTCCGACAGTCAGTCGTCTGGCCCCCCGTGGGTGTTCGCGTCTCAGGAAGAATTTCTGAGAGCGACTACACCACAATGGTGCGCGTGCCCGGATCTCTTGGTGACCCTGGATATCACCGCGAGTCCCTAGCGGGCGAAAGACCTAAACCTGTCAAATTTGTTGAAGATGTTGTGTCGGGTGCATTGGGGGAAGGCATATCGCCCCCAATGCTGCTGAAGATGGAAGGATGCGATGGTCGCCTCGGATTGGGGGAGTTCGAGGTCGACATTAAAAAAGAAGTTACACCCCTAGAGGCTCCGCCGGGGGCGGATTACGGTACTGTGCCGGATTACGGTACTACTCACTGTAGTGCCGGCCGCTATACCCCGGCTGGAGCCGGATCGGATTATGGTGCAAGTCGCCATAGTCCGAGGAAGGATCATGGTTTCGACCATGATCCTAACAAACAAATGCATATTATGGATATAAAAGAAGAAAAAATTAAGAAAGAAGAAGCGGAAGTCGGATACGACCGGAGTGGGAAGCCGGCCGGATCGGGACCAAGTCGCGATCCGGCCCACCTACCCCTAAAGAGACCGGATTGGCAGGAATCGGATTATCCGACCCGCAAAGATAGGCCGCGTTTCGAAGAAGAAGAAGAAAAGCAGGACGGCCTATCAACGGATACAGACTTGGAGCGTGCTTTCCATCTTCACGAGTTGGGGCAGTTCTTGCGGACGGATAAGGTGCTGAAGATAACACGGCCGAAGGATCCTAGGCGGATTGAAAGGTCCCGTCTCTCCCCCAACTCTCTCAGACGGCCACGTGTCCCTTATTAGAGGACTATTCGATCAACTCAAACAAGCCGGCATTAACACCGGCGTGTTTGATCCGAACGAGTTGTTTGATCTGAAGGTGGACAAGTTGAAGGAGGCGTCCAGCGCACTGCACGACCGCTTGGTACCGCTAGTGGGCTGTTCGCCGCCGTCGAAGAAGATGACAGCCACGACTGGAGTGGCGCCGTCCACGCCGCCGGCAGCAAGCAGACCGGCCGGGATACACTCGGGTTCTTCGCAGTACGAGTCTGCCCCTTCGGAAGCGGACTCATCCGACTCATCGGTGGGTATCACCCGCATGACGCTTGGTCCAAGGGGAGCAGCGCGTGTGGCGACGGCCATGAGGCTTGGAGGACGTGAGGATCCGGATACGCCCGAGCGGAAGAAAGCCAGCCAGTATAGCGTACAGGCTCGGACGGCGACGGCGGATCCAGAACCGAAGGAGGAAGACGAAGACGCGGATGGGCGGATCAAAAAGGAATGTCGATCTGGCAGCCCGGCCGCCCCCCAAGTCGCCCCTCAAGCCGACCCCCAGGAGAGCCTTCAAGTGCCGGATCACCTGCATAACATGTTTTCGGCGATGATGGAACGATACTTGGAAGAGCAACGTCGGCTGAGTGCCAGCCGCGGCAGTCCGAAGTCACCGGACCAGCCGGCTCGTCGTGGGAGTCAGGCGTCCGAGCCAGTCCAGTACTATGCGAGGGAGCCGAGTGACGAAGACATGGAGTCGGTGCAGTCCAAGCAGAGTGAACCTCATGCCGCCCCGCCGAGCCGCCAGACAGGTCGCCGGACCGGACGTCGGCCAACGAATAGGAAGCTGTCTCTCAGCGACGTGGATATGGAATCCGTCAAGTCGGCCAAGTACACTACAATCCGGATGACCTGGACATGGGGATGGCTCGCCGAGCCCACATGGCCTAGGCCCAAGCGTTTGATTCGGATTCGGGAGCGATCACGAGGGTGCGAATGTCTGCCACGTCCGAGCTAAAAGACTTCACCTGACGAGACACGGACGAGGACCAAGCCGGAGTATGGCTGAGCAAGACGAAGTCGGCATTTCTCAGAGACCGGACGCCGGACTATGAGAAGTGCCTGATCTTTGGAGATTTGATGAAAGGTCCAGCAAAAAACTGGATCCAACAGCTCAGCCGGGAAATCCGAGTTAATTGGAAGGGATAGGCCGATGCGTTCGAAGAACAATACTGTGGATCTGGAACGTCGGCCGCGCGTCAATATTTTCACACCAAGAAGCGGGCGGATGAGACCCCCCTGATGTATCTACATCGCTTAAATGTCGCTGGCATGAGGGCGAATATCCCGGTTAAAGAAGATGCCAGCCGGTCGGAAGCCGCTCGTGAACATGTGGAACATTTTATCGGCACGTTGGACGATCGGGAGCTGGCGGGCCAGCTGGCGTTACTGCGATTGAAGAACACCACGGAGCTGGAATTGACGCTGCGCACCTACCTAAGAGCGAAGAAGCGAGGCCCCAAGGCGGCAGTTGGAACCGGCCGTTTCAAGTCCCGATTTAACGCGGATCAAGGAAGCCGGCCGCCATCTACCAGGACGGCCCGAGCCGTCCGCATGGTCGCCCGAGAGTCAGACGCGACCAGCTCGGAAGAGGAGTATCAGCGATCTGGGGGCGAGTCCGAAGGGGAGCAATACCGGTACCTGTTCTCGGCAGAAGCCAGTCAGTCATCCAGGTTGCCAGCTGGGTCCAGTCAGCCGAAGGGTTTTCCGGCTCGAACTGACCAGGATTACCCCAGACGCAAATGTACCCACTGTGGGTCCATCAAGCATGACGACCGGAGCTGTTGGAAGCGGCTGACCTGCAAGAAGTGCGAAAGGAAAGGACATCCGGCGGAACACTGCTTGTTTACTTGTAAGACTTGCGGGGAGGTGCACGAGGCGGGACTGTGCCCCATTGAAGAATTCTACAACCAGATGAAGAAGTGGTACGTCCCGACCAAGCATGCTGAAATGTTGCCGCCCGGGGTGGAAAAGATGTTAAACTAGATCGCTCGCCAGGTTGGAATCTGGTTCGAGCCGAGCGGTCTAGTGTTAGTATCTATGCATATGTCGGTAAGGAGGATAATCAAGAAGCAAAGCAAAGCATAACCGACAATACATGTAAGTTTGACGATTACGTCATCCGGTCCCCGGGCAGCACGGCTGACCCCTTCCTGGTGAGCAGTATACGGACGGATGAGTACTCTCGGTCTGAAGTGCGTATGGAATTGAACCTGTTACCCGGCGAGTCGCGAGGTTATTGGAAATATCATTCGCCGGATAAATGGTTCAAGCAGGCCAAGGCGGATGGCAAAATCAATAACCAGAAGGCTACCATGCTGTTCGACTCTGGCGCGGAAGTGTCTATCGTGGACACCACCTTTGCTCGTAAGGTGGGGTGTGAAATAGACGAGACGAAGCGGCAGGAGTGTATCGGCATTGGAGAAAGTTCATACATGACCCAAGGAAGGACAAGAGTTAAGATTACGTTGGCTGGGTCTTTGGTGTATTACTTTACCGCCTGTGTAGGTAAGCTGGCTGGGCAGGATGCAATTCTGGGTATGGATTTTATGGTTCCAGCCGGCATACGGTTGGATTTATCGCATGGAACATTGACGTTGCCGGATGAGGTACAGATCCAGCTGGCCGGCCGGCGGCCCTTATATGGTGCCCACGTCCAGTTCCTCAAGTTAGGCCAGTTTGTAACGGTGCCAGTGGGAAAAGAGGTGGAAGTAATGGTACGACCACACGACAGGCGGAGTAAGTTATGGCTGACAAGGGGCGAGTGCTGGGTACCCTCGTTTGTTAAGGGGAATGGTCATCTCAACTCTATAAGCGTGACCAACATCTCGGAAAGGTCCCTCACCTTGCATGAAGACGTGATCATTGGAATGTGGCTGGCCGAGGACAAGGTGCCCCGCCGGCCGGGCTATGTCACTATTGGCTCAAGACGCTATATTGAGTGGCAAAACCTGGCCTTTCAGGCAACTACCGATTCGGTCAGCGAAGAGGAAGAAGTGGAAGAGAACCAGACTCCAATGGTGGCTAAACCGGAGTACCGGACCCCTTCTAAGATACTGACTCGGAGCCGGCCGTCGCCGAGTCCGGCTGAATGTATTGGCCGAGACTATGCCCCGATCGCTGAACTGGTTTTGCCCGCCCCGATGAAGACGAACGAACGACGGAATCAGGAGAAAAGACAAGGCGGAGCTACATGTGCGGTCACCCCCGATGCCGGATGGTTTGATAAACGAGATGATGGTGGATCGACCCAGTCGGCCGATCGGAATTCGGAAATAGCCGTAGGCGGATCGACCCAGCCGGCCGATCAGGATTCGGAAATAGCCGAAGGCGGATCGACCCAGCCAACTGATCAAAATTCGGAAATAGCCGAAGGCGGATCGACCCAGCCGGCCGATCAGAATTCGGAAATAACCGAAGGCGGATCAGCCCAGCCGGCCGACCAGGATCCCGAATTAGTCGAAGCCGACCAAGGCTGCATTCATGAAGGGGGCGAGCAATATGTTGAAGGCATGAAGGATCAGATGGCGGTGCTACCTGAGGTAACCCCCTGCCCCCCAGCGGTTACTATTGACTATCTGCAAGTGGGAGACCCGGATGTGAACACCCCAGAAGAGATAAGCAGGCTGAAGGATATCATATGGAAACGAAAGCATCTGCTGATCGGACCAGGAAACGCACTTCCTCCGGCCGCCCATGGGGCGGTATGCGACATTGATGTGGGAAACGCCAAGCCGGTTGCACAAAGATGCCGAAGAGTCGCCCCCCAGTATCGGGAAAAGCTGTCAGAGCTTATCAAGGGATTGCTGGCCACCAAGATAATTCAGCCGTCCACCTCGCCATGGGCTTCGCCCATTGTAATCATTATCAAGAAGAATGGGGTGGATATAAGGCTGTGTATTGACTACCGGCTGGTGAACCGGCTGGCTAAGCTGATGGTTTACCCGATGCTGTTGATAAACGACCTGTTGGAGGACTTGGATAAAGTTTTGTGGTATTGCTCATTGGACATGTCCAGTGGATTCTGGGTGGTCTCTATGATCGATCGTGCACGGGAGATCTCTGCGTTTGTGACGCCCTTCGGGTTGTTCGAGTGGAACCGGATGCCGTTCGGTCTGAAGAATGCTCCGCAGATTTATCAACGGCTGATAGATAACGCGCTGTATGGACACTTCAAGATCAAGGCGGATCAAGATCCGGCTCTGGTGGGTGACGTGTTCACTGAAGGTGACCCGGACCCCGCCCCAGAGCCTTCAGTTTTGGGCGGCGGTCTTACATTGATGGCATTTTCGTTACGGCGACTACCTGGGATTTATTGTGTGACAAAGTGGAGAAGTTGATGATTACGTGTGAAAAGTGGAATCTTTCGATTAGTGTGGTTAAGATTTTCTGGGGAAAGACTAAGGTGACCTATTTGGGTCATCAGGTTTCGATTGCCGGATTGGAGGCTAATCCGAAGGATTTGGAGTCCTTGAGTAATCTGCCTTTCCCGCGGTCCCTAAAGGCTATGCAATCCTTTTTGGGCAGCCTGAATTATTACAGTCGGTTCATGAGGATTTCGCGGTCTATGCGGCGGTTTTGTATGAATTACGGGAGGTGGATTACCACAAGCTGAGAGAGCAGGATAGGCAAGCGGAAGCGCGAGCCGGGTCGGCAATATCAGCCAATGGGATGCCGCCCTTGTCATCATTTCGGCCAATGAGATGGCGCCCTTGTCTTCCCCGATAGGCGGCCGGCTGCCGGATTCCTGCGCGGCCGGCCCGGACGACCACATGACCCGAGCGATGGTAGCCTTTGGCATGTTGAAGGCGAAGATGGCGAACACACCAGTCCTGAAGCATTTCGATGTTAATAAGGTGCCCGTGGTCATCATCTACGCTAGCAAATGGGCCATCTCAGCTGCCCTTGTTCAAGATCATGACGGAGTATACTGTCCCGTGACATTCGCCAGCCGGACCCTGAAGGCTAACGAAGTTAACTACGGGTTAGTGGATAAAGAAGTTTTGGCCTTATTGCGGATCTTGGATATGTGCTATACTATGCTGGTGTCTCGACCTATCAAGGTACTATCTAGACGGTCGACCCTATCATGGCTCCTGACGGCGAATGGAATTGACGGCCGGCTGGGTAGATGGGCGGCTCTGCTGTCTCAGTGGTCCCTCGAAGTAATCAAGTGTACTAAGGGAGAAGAGGAGATACTGGGCACGCTGGCGGCCAGCATTACCCCAAGGGCAGAAGTGGAGGAAGCACTGATAGCTATAGCGCCTCGGAAGCAGCCTCGACAATCCATCATATTACCGCCGCCAACAGTGGGACCCACGTAGGAGCTAATGGTTTTGAGTTTTGACGGGTCGGCGAGTGTAAAGAAGGGAGTCGGGGCCTATAGTGCTATTGTGTGGAAGTTGCCCGGATGGAAAGTGGTCACGGCCGCCTCGGATTTCACGCCTGGCATAACTGTGAACGAAGCGGAGTACAGAGGGCTTTTACTTTGCCTAGATCTGCTGGCTGGCCGGACACAGGGGCGGATCATCATATGTGGTGATTCCAATCTGGTGATCCGGCAAATCACAGGAGAGATAGATTGCAAGGCGCCCCGGCTGAGACTGTTGAACGATCGGGTTATGTCCGCCCTGCGGAAATGGCCAGAACACGAGCTGGTACATGTCAAACGGGACTGGAATAAGAGCGCAGATCACTTGGCTACGCTGGCCATGCGTGACCAAGTCGGGGTAACGGTTTCCGATCCAGCTCTGTTATCAGATTTGACGGAGATCAATCGGCTGCCCGAAATTATCCATCCGGCCAACACGGAGGAGGTAATCCGGGTGGGCGCCGTCACCTGGTCGCACAAACGCCGTTCTTCAGCCGCTGGCTCACCATCTCCGGAAGCAATGAACGAAGGGATAGTGCAACAGTTACGAGCAGAGCGGATTCTCCAAGCGCAGGACGAAGAAGAGTGGATAGTGGATCTCAAGGCATACCTTAAAGGGGAAGTAGATAAACTGACCGCCGAAAAAGCTAAAGAATGCTTCAAACTAGCCCCGGATTACGAAGTGGATGAAAACGGGTTACTGTTTTCCTACCGAGACGCTGACCAGCCGGAGATCGAGAGGGATAAATCCGCTCGGCTGGTCGTACCCACTACCCTACAACCGGATATCCTCCATCACTATCACGTGAGCCTAGAAGGAGGACATCAGGGCATCGGCGGGACATATCACAAATTTAAGGCAGATTTTCACTGGCTACCGCAGCGTACAAGCCTATGTGGGAAGTTGTCCGGACTGTGAAACAGGGAAGGGCCGGCCGACCATCAGAGGACGGTCGCCGGGGAATATACAAGCTACCTATCCTTTTCAAGCCATTGCGATGGATCATATCCCGTCCGTACCCAAATCTCGAAATGGGTACACAGAGCTGCTGATCTGGACGGATTCGTTTACCGGGCTGGTCATAGCAAAGGCCAGTTCCACACGTACCGCCCAACAGGTTGCGCAAAGTTACGAGGAATGTGTGTTCAGGCGGTTCGGGGCGAGCGAGGTCATCCGGCACGATAGGGAGCCCGGATTTATGGCGGACGTATGCCGAGCTTTCAACAAGATCTTAGGACAGAAACAGAGCGCAACTATGGCTTACCGCCCGCAGGCGAACGGAAAGGCCGAAAGGATGGTTCAGACTCTGACCAGAGCCCTCAAGATGTATGTGGTGGAGGCGGATCAGTGCGACTGGGACGAATATGCGGAGAGACTGGTTTTCGCCATCAATTCGTCATACGATCGGGTAAGGGGCGACACCCCTTTCTATTTAGCTTACGGATGGGATCCCCGATCCACTTTGGAAGCCGCCATACCAATAGGGTGCACCAGAAGCCGGGACAGAGACGCCCGTCGCTGGAGGATGGGAGTGCAACGCCACTATTCACTGGCGCGGGAACAGGTAAACGAACGCCTCCGACAAGCAATCAAGGACCGCGCCGATCAGAATAATGACCGAGCCAGAGAATACGGTATAGATCCAGGTTCCCGGGTATGGCTGTATCTGGATCGGGTCAAGGAGGGCTATGCGCGGAAGTTGGCTCATATGTGGCATGGCTCTTTCCGAGTAGCAGAACTGGTCGGGGATCATGCAGTCAAGCTGGTTACGGCAGGCACGGATTATAACGTTTTCCCGATAGTGCATGTGTCCAAGTTGAAGTTGGTTAAACACTTCCCGGACCGCCCGAATACGCACCTGACGGTGGAGAGCGGCCGGTTCGACTTTGACGAAGCCCTGCTGCCAGAGGATAGCTGGGACAAGCCGCTAGATCCGGATGAGTACGAAGTAGAGGAGATTTTGGATGTTCGGAATGGACGGAAAACCCGGTTTGGGCGGATCCACAGAGAGTTTCTCGTGCAGTGGAAAATTTGCGAGGAGCGGTCGTGGTTGGACGAGCTGGATCTAAATTGTGGAGCCTTAATGAGAGAATTCGATCGCCGACGGGCGAGCCGAAACGTCTTCGGAGTCATGCAGACCCATGAAGAAGGTGAGGCGGAGCCAGAAAATTAGACCACCCAGCTGCCGGATAGCAGGCACGGCCGGATTAATTAACACTAATCAGCCAATCAACCGGCGGATGGAAATTAGTCTGGTCAGCAGTGAGCCGATCGGGTGTTGGAGTAATATTAGAGTCAGTATGGTGCCGGATGGAAGACTTTGAGGGATCAGCAGGAGTGGTGAGCCGGATGAATATTTCCAACTAGAAGGACGGACAAGTGGTTTTGATGTGGGAAATGAAAGAAAGATGTATTATCAAAGCAAATAGCCATAAATGGATGAAGAGGTAGCAATGGTTAAGACTGGCCTCATGAATCATCCCTGGCGGGCTCAGCGGAACTTGTTTCGGAGTCGGGGCACGCGGAGGCCAGGGTGGCGATCGGAGTCCTGCCGGGACTGGTTGCGCCACGGATCCTGTTGGTCGAGTTCAGCGAGCGAAGTTTGGAGAGTGGTAGCCCGACCCAATCGTGGATACCAAGTCCCGCTTTCGGCCGGATGTCCGCTTTTCTCCACCCGGCGGTTGGCCAGATGTAGCATGATAGGGTGGAGAAAAATGTCCAAGTCGCAGTGGCCGAGCTGGATGCCAGCAACAACGAAGCTGCAAACCTTTGTCCAGCCGTCGGTCGCTCGGTCCCGACGGTTCTTACGGTCGGCTCGGTATTGGGCTAGATCAGGGGACTCACGCTCGGCGGCAACAGAGATGAAGAGATGATGGGTAGACTCCCAGAGGGCTTGCCTATGCCGGAGGAGATACCCCTTACA
>MIQA02000810.1:0-13288 GCA_001887855.2 Sclerospora graminicola | reverse complement strand
TAATGTCTTTGCCACGCACATGCAGGTAAGAAATGGTGAGTTTTCAAATTTAAAAAAGTACTTTTTTCTGAGTTTTGACCATAATGTAGGCTTGGTCGACACCTGAAGGCCGATCAGTTCGAGTTAAACAAGCCAAACAAGTAAGTCTCTCCTTTCAATGTTATCGATGTTGCGTCAATTAATTGCTTAAATGCTTCCTGTAGATGCGTGAATTTATCGATGCTATGGGCATTCCAGTTCATGAGGTGAGACAAAATATTTTTTTATTGCATGGCACCTAAATTGCCCCTAATATATTTTTAACGTTTGTTGTATTTAGCCATTGATCTTAGCGGGGGACTTTAACGTGGACAATCAGACTTTCCGTGGTGAAGTGACTAATTTGGAAAAAGTGCTTCAAGCGCGCGAGCCTCGTCGGATTGGCGAGCAGCAATTCACTAGCGAGTACGTCAACTTGCTGCTCCATTGTTTCTGTTTTGAGGATCAGTTACTCATTTTCGGGTTGCAATGTTTCTGATGCTACAGCCCACACACCAATGTGCTCGTTGGTCGTGATGGAGCCGCGGATGACAACAAATGCCAAGCCCAGTATGTTGAAAATTGGGGGCCAAAAAAGGTTTGCTTTGAGTACTTACTACCCACGTGGTTTTTTTCATTATGCTAACGTTTTCGATTATAGGCTGGCGTTTATTACCCGTCATTGAAGACTCGAACAGCATGCGCAAATAGCGCTGGGACTGGAAAAGATAACATGTGCTATTGCCCGTGCTGCCCATTCGAGTGGTTGGACTATGTTCTATATGGCCAAGGTATATCAGAAACAGTGAAATGATCTGTTGTTCCTTTAAAGTGATGAATTTGCGTGTTTGTTTGTTTGACAGCTCCTTACCAGCAGCCTAGCACTGTACCAACTCTTCAAGCTCTTATCGATCAAGCACCCCAATTCACGGCTAATTGGAGCGACGAGAATGGTGACGCGAAGATGGCGATGACTGACCTCTCTGACCACTATCCGGTTATTGGAAAGTTTGAGTTCCCAGTGACTCAGGGTAAAGGCATGGACAACGATCCGTCGACGTACCGTTTGGATGGATGCTCCTCAAACAGCGACTGCGATGTCCGCGATTCACGCTGCTACTGCAAGGGCCCAAATTGCTTTTACCAAGGCAACTACACTAACGGATGGAAGCTGGACTCGAAGCATCCGGTAAACCGCAACTGTGTACTCGATAAGGCCACTACCACGTGCATGTGCGGACCAATTTGATCACACTTAGCGTCGTTTCAAGACATGGGTTCGAGTACAGACAAGGTGACGATCATACACTCCTAGTAGTGCTTACTTACTGCGTACGTCGTCTCATGCGTTCCAGTTGATGCAAGAGAACAAAGTGTAAAGCAAGTAAATGACTCTTTTATTGCTTGTTATTCGTTCCAATGCACCTGCCATCGCATTTTGTGGTCTACATTCTCAGCCACTTAGGCAACAAAATGCGAGTTGGTTTTTTCTGCTGTAATAAATATGGGGTTTCAGACATCCTCGCTGATATCTAGTCGAGTTGGGCTGAGCGACTGGATTTTCAAAAACCTGTAAATAACATTCAAGCGTTTTAGAGAGGTGAATTGGATATCACAGTGTTGCATATACCGTATACCATCTGTCTTATCCGACACACACGGGAACAATAAATGCCTGCACATGCTGATGATTTGCTCTGGAACGTTTTTTAAAGGTTTAAAGAAGAAATTGGGCAATAGATTTCGGACAAAACGATAAATCTGGGCAATTTGAAGGTCACCATGATGATCAGAAAGGGGTTTACACTGCCATCCCTCCCAGATCGTTAATAAGTAGGTGGTCTGTGGCCTCCTTTTTCACTGTGTTTCATTTGTCCGCGCGCCATCGATTTGACAATTGCGTGGTGTCCACTCAAATGTGTCACATTGACTTTTTGTATCCCTTACCCAAAACTGATCGACTGTGATTGGCTGAGAGTTTGTGTTGGTTATAACAATTTGTATGATATGACAGATGTTATACGGTATGTATTTTAAGACTTAGAAAAATATATGCATATACACAGGAACCAGAAATTTGCTGAAGCCGGATGACCAAAAAAATGACTTCTACAAGTACAGTATTTGAATTATTATAGAAGGTATTTGAAATACCGGACGACCGACGCTGGTACCTTTTGCGAGCTCGTGGAGCAAGTTGTCATTCGGCTCTAAATGTTTTTAAAAGAAAAAAAGCCCTGGCTACAATTTATAGCATCACATGTATCTGATCACAAAGTCAGTGTGGAATGAACACAGGCGCAACCCACTCTAACAGCGTGGAACGACTACGTAAGCTTAGACAAATTGGATTTGCAACGATTGTAATGTAGGTTGCCATAGATTCTAGCTCAGTTTACTCCACCAACCGCACGTTTTGCCAAAAGACAATCATTTCGGTGCACTTGAACTCACGCCTGATGGGTAGATTTCACTGTTCAGTTTGACCAGGCCTAGTTGTGATGGTGTAACCCAATAGTTGGATCCATTTTAGCGCACTAAACTGAATGCTTACGTTATTTGGAATACTTACACTTAGAACCTATCTACGGTTCAGACTGACATACACAAAAAGCTAGTCCTGATTTAGCTGCAAAGCCCACCCAACCCGGCGTCGGTTGAGGTAGGATCTGGACTACCATGAAAGAGAAGATAGTAGATAAGCAGGAGGCAATGTCAGACGGGGGAACACCCGGGGAAATACAAGCACAGACTCAAATGACATTGAGGCAGCAAAATAATGCAACGGGAACTATGGAGAAATCTGAGCAGATTGATGAAATAGTAGCCGAATCGCAACAAAGTGATGAGCCGGAGGGGGTGATGGAGGATATTGAGGAGACAATTTCACAACATGAACCTGAAGGGGTTACAGGAGAGATCTCAGAAGGGGCTACGACGTTGGAGGTACTAACGAGGGTCAAAGCAGACACCGATGAAGGGACCACTGGGGGAAATGATGGGGAAAGCAAGACCCTATCCCAAGCCGGACAGAGCCAAGAGGACACAGATCAAGTACAAACAAGGGTGAAAGAAGAAGCTGAAGCTCCGGCGGTTCTGTCTGCGAGTGAAATGAGGGGGTCGGGGTGTGCTGACCTCACGTCACTGAAAGGTGGCGTTCGGGAACCATGATGAAGGTACGCTGCACTACCGGAACATGGGAAACGTTACCGAAAGGTAGAGCGATAGCGGTCTTCGGGCCGTAGGGCATTTCTCCTCCTACTATGCATTCGCTTAAAAAAAAAAAAAAAAAGAAGAAGCTGAAAAGCGAGTTATTACACCGGAGGCATTGGCGGAAGTCTTGGCACAAGCGCTAAGTGATGCATCACAAAAACAGCCGAGGCTGCAAACATGGCATGATCTCATGCAACAGTTGTTCGAGTTGGTGTTCAGTCAACTATGTAAGGAAACGGATGAGAGAAGATATGTGGACACAAAGTTACCGGTAATCACAATGAAAGAGCAAGAACGGTTGATTGATCTGTTCGAGTTAATCGTTGTGCAACAAAACAAAGCGTGGACACTGTGGAAAAGCAAGGTACAAGAAGCGTGCAAGATCTTTGCGCGGACGAAACAGTCCATGGAGAATGTCCTGGCGAAACTGATTGGTAAAACCAAGATGGAGGTGGCCTCAAAAGCAGACGACGTTTTAACGGGATGGATCCATAAAGTGACGGGAGAGAAAGAAACAAAACCACAGAGTCGACCGGATCAGGATGACTTTTTGTTTAATAAGGCATATTACAAGCAGGAGGAGATAAATGCACTCTACAAAGTATGCAAGAAGGAAGGAGCACAAGGATCAGATGGGAAAGTAAGAATTGGAACTGCCCAAGAATGGCGTATTGTGAAAGGGCTAGCAGAAGGGTCGATAGTGGCAAGATATCTGCCGCCCTTTTTATGGAATATCATGACCAATGCACAACGGCTCAGGCTAATTCTGACGATCCGGACGCAAGTAGAAGGATGTCTGAGCATGGACATGAGAGGGGAAATGCCGATAAAAGGAGTTTTTCAGAGCACAAAGAGCATTCAAGAAAGCATTGCGATGTCAGCCACTGCCAGGGGCATCACACAAGGAAAACTATGGGAAATGTTAGCAAAGGTGAAAGGGATAAGTTATGACTGCTCAAATCACCGGCTCAATTTTCATTTTTATACACGTGAAGCAGCCACGAAATATGAGAAAGTAGAGGTGCCCTATCATAAACACACACATCATCTCGCAAATGACCATGCACAGGTAATGGAGAGCAGTGAGGATTCAGTGTGGAAACGACAGGGGTATCATTCAAGAGGGATGATTGGAACACAACAAGTCTACACTGTGTTACTGCGAAACGTGTCCAGGAACATCGATATTCTGAAATTGAACGCTTTTCTAGAAGAGCGGGTAAAAACGCCCTTCAGGTTGCAGGAGATGGATCAAGGGGGACCAATGGCAGCGTCTTCATTAGACTGGGAGTTACGCATAACAGCAGGGGGATGTCCAAAAGTGTTAGAAGGGATCCGTCGAATTTTCTGGTGCGGTATAATATTACTAGTAGAACATCCAACTACTAGAGGTCGACGTCACTGTCTGCGCTGTGGAGAGGTCGGGCATCAAATGCGAGGATGCCCGACCTCGGAGAAAAAGTTGCGGGAGGAAAACTGCATATGGGTTTCGGTAGAAGATGTAAACAAAATAAAGGCACCTCCCCCGACCTTTGCCAGCATGGAAGATTGGTGGTGAAGTGACTTATAAAATAATGTAAGCCTTTTTCCAAAGGGCGCATCCTGATTGGTGGAAATGAGGGCCAAGGGTGTAGGCGCCGGATGGTCGCCGCCGATGAGGTCCACCAGCGGCCAGGTGGCGCCTGGCTGGAAACCAAGTCGGCGGGCGAGGATAGTCGGATAAGCGGGCTGAGCAGATGACAGGATTATGGAGGTTTGACGGCCGAGGCGCGGATGGCGGACGACCAAGATGGCGGACTGTTCGTAAGGATGGAGTGGAAGGAGCCCGGAAGAAGAGGATTGTTCTAGTGGAAAGAGTATGCACCGGGATCGTAGGAAGGGCTTCCAAGGGACTGCTAGCGTCAGCGGCCGAGGGGCGCGGATGGGTGGCTATCCGGCCGAGCCGGTCGGGTACCATGTACCATTCGGACTGGTACCATATGGGTTCAGTGTACCGTCCGGGTTGGTACCATTTGGGGTTGGTGTACCGGCCGTACCGGTACACAGAGTCGGAGTTAGCCGGGTTGCGTGGGTAAGATGCATGACTGGTCAGGCGTGTTATTTGAGGTAGGTTACACAAAGGGAGTATTGGACATAGGATAAATCAGTATACGTTTCGCTTTCTTAGACGCAAGTCGCTTTTATTGGTTCACGGCAGAAGGCTAACAAGGTCCCCTCTTGCTGTTATTGGTTTGCCCGGGGAAGGTTAAGTTAACCCACCGGAAGTCCCCTGACCGGGAGTCGCGGCGACTTCGTATACTCACTTCAAGTCGCCCGTGTTTTGAACACGGTATCAAGTATTGGAAGTGGTGATATTTGGCCTTCTGTGGATACACATTTGGATTCGCCCTTCATTGTTATTGGTTTAGCTGGCCGATCGATTATTCTCGGTCCAGCCGGTACTATACAAACTTCAAGTGTCCTATTGGTTTAGCTGGCCGATCGACTATTCTCGGCCCCGCCGGCACTATACAAAGTTCAAGTATATTACCCAACGAGCTCCCCGGTGACGATTTCCGCCCAGGAGCTACCCCTAGTCCTACACTTCATCTCCCCATTGGACAGATTTACACTTTTCGCCCTAGGGTCCATCAAGAGAGCTAACCACCCAGTACTGACGGGTACACAAGGTGAGCTTTTAACATGCAACATTCGAGCAGTCGCGATCAAGCGGATGGAAGCGACCGATCCAGCCGGCCTCAAGCCGGATCGGATCAGGACTCGGATGGACGGAGTACCCCCTCCGGTAGTCAGTCGTCTGGGACCCCCGTGGGTGTTTGCGTCTCAGGAAGATTTTCTGAGAGCGACTACACCACAATGGTGCGCGTGCCCGGATCTCTTGGTGACCCTGGATATCACCGCGAGTCCCTAGCGGGCGAAAGACCTTAACCTGTCAAATTTGTTGACGATGTTGTGTCGGGTGCATTGGGGGAAGGCATATCGCCCCCAATGCTGCTGAAGATGGAAGGATGCGATGGTCGCCTCGGATTGGGGGAGTTCGAGGGTGACATTAAAGAAGAAGTTACTCCCCTAGAGGCTCCGCCGGGGGCGGATTATGGTACTACCTACGGCAGTGCCGGCCGCTACACGGATGGAGCCGGATCGGACTATGGTGCAAGTCGCCATAGTCCGAGGAAGGATCATGGTTCCGACCATGATCCTAACGAACGAATGCATATTTTGGATATAAAAGAAAAGATAAAAGAAGAAAAAGCGGAAGTCGGATACGACCGGAGTGGGAAGCCGGCCGGATCGGGACCAAGTCGCGATCTGGCCCCCCTACCCCTAAAGAAACCGGATTGGCAGGAATTGGACTATTCGACTTACAAAGGCAAACCGCGATTCGAAGAGGAAGAAGAGAAGCAGGACGGCTTATCGACGGATGTCGACTTGGAGCGTGCTTTCCATCTTCACGAGTTGGGGCAGTTCTTGCGGACGGATAAGGTACTAAAAATAACACGGCCGAAGATCATAGGCGGACTGAAAGGTCCCGTCTCTCCCCCAACTCTCTCAGACGGCCACGTGTCCCTCATTAGAGGACTATTCGACCAACTTAAACAAGCCGGCATCAACACCGGCGTGTTTGATCCGAACGAGTTGTTTGATCTGAAGATGGACAAGTTGAAGGAAGCGTCCAGCGCCCTGCACGACCACTTGGTACCGCTAGTGGGTTGCTCGCCGCCGTCGAAAAAGATGACGGCTACGACTGGAGTGGCGCCGTCTACGCCGCCGGCGACAAGCAAACCAGCCGGTATACACTCAGGCTCTTCGCAGTACGAGTCTGCCCCCTCGGAGGCGGACTCATCTGATTCATCGGTGGGTATCACCCGCATGACGCTTGGCCCGAGGGGAGCAGCGCGTGTGGCGACAGCCATGAGACTTGGAGGACGTGAGGATCCGGGTACGCCCGAGCGGAAGAACGCCGGCCAGTACAGCGTGCAGGCCTGGCGGACAGCGGCGGCGGATCCAGAACCAAAGGAGGAAGACGAAGACGCGGACGGGCGAATTAAGAAGGAGCGCCAATCTGGCAGCCCAGCTGCCCCTCAAGCCGCCCATCAAGTCGCCCCTCAAGTCGCCCCTCAAGTCGCTACTCAGGTGCCGGATCACCTGCAAAACATGTTTTCGGCGATGATGGAGCGATACTTGGAAGAGCAACGTCGGCTGAGCGCCAGCCGCGGCAGTCCGAAGTCACCGGACCAGCCTGCTCGTCGTGGAACACAGCCCCCCGAACCAGTCCAGTACTATGCGAGGGAGCCGAGTGATGAATACATGGAGTCGGTGCAGTCCAAGCAAAGTGAACCCCATGCCGCCCCGCCGAGCCGTCAGACAGGTCGCCGGACCGGACGTCGGCCCACGAACAGGAAGCTGTCTCTCAGCGACGTGGATATGGAATCCGTCAGGTCGGCCAAGTACCATTACGATCCGGATGACCTGGACCTGGGGATGTCCCGCCGAGCCCATATGGCCTCGGCCCAAGCGTTTGACGCGGATTCGGGAGCGATCACGAGGGTGCGAATGTCGGCCACGTCCGAGCTGAAAGACTTCACCGGACGCGACGCGGACGAGGACCAGGCCCGGGGATGGTTGAGCAAGACGAAGTCGGCATTTCTCAGAGACCGGACGTCGGACTATGAGAAATGCCTGATCTTCGGGGATTTGATGAAGGGACCAGCGAAACACTGGATCCAACAGCTCAGCCGGGAAACCCGAGGAAATTGGAGGGAATTGGCCGGTGCGTTCGAGGAGCAATACTGCGGAGCTGGAATGTCAGCGGCGCGACAATATTTCCACTCCAAGAAGCGACCGGATGAGACCCCCCTGGAATATCTCCATCGTTTGAATGTCGCTGGCATGAGAGCGGATATTCCCGTTAAAGAAGATACCAGCCGGTCGGAAGCTGCCCGCGAACACGTGGAACTTTTCATCAGCACGTTGGACGATCGGGAGCTGGCAAACCAGCTGGCGTTACTGGGGGTGAAGAATACGACGGAGCTGGAAGTGACGTTGCGCACGTACCTAAGGGCGAAGAAGCAAGGCCCCAAGGCGGCAGTTGGAACCGGCCGTTTCAAGTCCCGATTTAACGCGGAGCAAGGAGGTCGGCCACCATCTACCAGGACGGCCCGAGCCGTCCGGATGGTCGCCCGAGAGTCAGACGCGACTAGCTCGGAAGAGGAGTATCAGCGATCTGGGGGCGAGTCTGAGGAGGAACAGTATCGGTACCTTTTCTCGGCAGAAGCCAGTCAGCCGTCCAGGCTGCCAGCTGATTTTGGTCAGTCGAAGAGTTTTCCGGCTCGAGCTGACCAGGATTACCCTAAGCGCAAGTGTACCCACTGTGGGTCCATCAAGCATGACGACCGGAGCTGTTGGAAGCGGCTGACGTGCAAGAAGTGCGAGAGGAAGGGACACCCGGCGGAACACTGCCTGTTTACGTGTAGGACTTGCGGGGAGGTGCATGAGGCGGGACTGTGTCCAATTGAAGAATTCTACAACCTGTTGAAGAAGTGGTACGTCCCGACCAAGCATGCTGGAATGCTGCCGCCCGGAGCGGAAAAGATGTTAAACTAGATCGCTCGCCAGGTCGGAATCTGGTTCGAGCCGAGCGGTCTAGTGTTAGTATCTATGCATATGTCGGTAAGGAGGATAATCAAGAAGCAAAGCAAAGGATAACCGACAATACATGTAAGTTTGACGATTACGTCACCCGGTCCCCGGCCGGTACGGCTGACCCCTTCCTGGTGAGCAGTTTACGGACGGATGAGTATTCCCGGTCTGAAGTGCGAATGGAATTGAACTTGTTACCTGGCGAGTCGCGAGGTTATTGGAAGTATCACTCGCCGGATAAATGGTTCAAACAGGCCAAGGCGGATGGAAAAATCAATAACCAGAAAGCTACCATGTTGTTCGATTCTGGCGCAGAAGTGTCTATCGTAGACACCACTTTTGCTCGTAAGGTGGGGTGTGAGATAGACGAGACGAAGCGGCAGGAAAGTATAGGCATTGGAGAGAGTTCGTACATGACCCAAGGAAGGACAAGAGTCAAGATTACGTTAGCTGGGTCGTTAGTATATTACTTTACCGCCTGGGTAGGCAAGTTGGCCGGGCAGGATGCAATTTTGGGCATGGATTTTATGGTCCCGGCCGGTATACGGCTGGACCTATCGCATGGAACATTGACGTTGCCGGACGAGGTACAGATCCAGCTGGCCGGCCGGCGGCCCTTATATGGCGCCCACGTCCAGTTCCTCAAGCTAGGTCAGTTTGTAACGGTGCCAGTGGGAAAGGCGGTGGAAGTAATGTTACGACCACACGACCGGCGGAGTAAGTTATGGCTGACAAGGGGCGAGTGCTGGGTACCATCGTTCGTTAAAGGGGGTGGTCATCTCAACTTCATAAGTGTGACCAACATCTCTGAAAAGCCCCTCACCTTGCATGAAGATGTGATCATTGGAATGTGGCTGGCCGAGGATAAAGTGCCCCGCCGGCCGGGCTATGTCACTGTTGGCTCAAGACGCTATATCGAGTGGCAAAACCTGGCCTTTCAGGCAACCACCGACCTAGTCAGCGAAGAGGAAGAATTAGAAGAGGACCAGGCCCCGATGGTGATTAAACCCGAGTACCGGACCCCTTCTAAAATATTGACGCGGAGCCGGCCGTCGCCGGATCCGGCTGAATGCGCTGACCGAAGCTACGCCCCGATCGCGGAACTGGTTTTGCCCACTCGGAAGGAGACGGACGAACAACAGGGTCGGAAAAAAGGACCAAGCAGAGTTGTATATACGGTCAGCCCCGATGACGGTTGTGACGACCGAAGTGAAAGCGGATCGGCCCAGCCGGCCGAGCAGAATTCGGAAGCGGCCGAAGCCGATCAAGTCTGCATTCATGAAGGGGGCGAACTATATGTTGAAGGCATGGAAGAACAGATGGCGGTGCTACCTGAGGTGCCCCCCTGCCCCCCAGCAGTCACTATCGACGATCTACAAGTGGGAGACCCGGATGTGAACACCCCGGAGGAGATCAGCAGGTTGAAGGATATTATATGGAAAAGACGACATCTGTTGATTGGACCAGGGAACGCACTTCCTCCGGCCGCCCAGGGGGCGGTTTGTGATATCGATGTGGGAGGTGCCAAGCCGGTCGCACAGAGATGCCGAAGAGTCGCCCCCCAGTATCGGGAAAAGCTTTCAGAGCTTATCAAGGGTCTGCTGGCCACCAAGATAATTCAGCCGTCCACCTCGCCATGGGCTTCGCCCATTGTAATTATCATTAAGAAGAATGGGGTGGACATAAGGTTGTGCATCGATTACCGGCTGGTGAACCGGCTGACTAAGCTGATGATTTATCCGATGCCGCTGATAAACGACCTGCTGGAGGATCTGGATAAAGTTTTGTGGTATTGCTCATTGGACATGGCCAGTGGATTCTGGGTGGTCTCTATGACCGATCGTGCACGGGAGATCTCGGCATTTGTGACACCTTTCGGGTTGTTCGAGTGGAACCGGATGCCGTTCGGTCTGAAGAATGCTCCGCAGATTTATCAACGACTGATAGATAACGCGCTGTATGGACACTTCAAGATCAAGGCGGATCAAGATCCGGCTCTGGTCGGGGATGTGTTCGCCGAAGGTGACCCGGACCCCGACCCAAAACCTTCAGTTTTGGGGCGGCGGTCTTACATTGATGACATTCTCGTTACGGCCACTACCTGGGATTTATTGTGTGACAAAGTGGAGAAGCTGATGGTTACGTGTGAAAAGTGGAATCTTTCGATTAGTGTGGTTAAGAGTTTCTGGGGAAAGACTAAGGTAACCTATCTGGGTCATCAAGTGTCGATTGCCGGGTTGGAGGCTAACCCGAAGGATTTGGAGTCCTTGAGTAATCTGCCTTTCCCGCGATCCCTAAAGGCTATGCAATCCTTTTTGGGCAGCCTGAATTATTACAGTCGGTTCAACGAGGATTTTGCAGTCTATGCGGCGGTCTTGTATGAGTTGCGGGAGGTGGATTACCATAAGCTGAGAGAGCAGGATAGGCAAGCGGAGACGCAGGCCGGGTCGGCGATTTCAGCCAATGAGGAAGCGCCCTTTTCGGTTACTTCAGCCAATGGGGAAGCGCCTTTTTCGGGTAGTTCAGCCAATGATGAAGCGCCCTCTTCGGTTATTTCAGCCAATAGGGAAGCGCCCTCTTCGGTTATTTCAGCCAATAGGGAAGCGCCCTCCTCGAATATTTCAGCCAATGGGGAAGCGCCCTTTTCGGGTAGTTCAGCCAATGGGGAAGCGCCCTTGCCTGCCCAGACAAGCGACCGGCCGCCGGACCCCGGCGCGGCCGGCCCGGATGACCATATGACCCGAGCGATGGTGGCTTTTGGCATGCTAAAGGCGAAGATGGCGACCACACCGGTCTTGAAACATTTCGATGTTAATAAGACTCCGGTAGTCATCATCTATGCTAACAAGTGGGCCATCTCGGCCGCTCTCGTGCAAGATCATGATGGAGTGTACTGTCCCGTGACCTTCACCAGCCGGACCTTGAAAGTTAATGAAGTTAATTATGGGTTGGTGGATAAGGAAGTTCTGGCTTTATTACGGATCTTGGATGTGTGTTATACTATGCTGGTGTCTCGGCCTATCAAGGTACTATCCAGACGGTCGACCCTATCGTGGCTCCTGACAGCGAATGGAATTGACGGCCGGCTGGGCAGATGGGCGGCTCTGTTGTCTCAGTGGTCCCTCGAGGTTATTAAGTGTACTAAAGGGGAAGAGGAAATACTGGGCACATTGGCTCCCAGCATTACCCCCAGAGCAGAAGTGGAGGAAGCCCTGATAGCGATCGCACCTCGGAAGCAGCCTCGACAAACTATCGTGTTGCCGCCGCCAACAGTGGGACCCACGGAGGAACTAATGGTTTTGAGTTTCGATGGGTCGGCGAGTGTAAAGAAAGGGGTCGGGGCCTATAGTGCCATTTTGTGGGAGCTGCCCGAATGGAAGGCGGTCGCGGCCGCCTCGGACTTCACGCCTGGCATCACGGTGAACGAAGCGGAGTACAGGGGATTACTGCTGTCCTTAGATTTGCTGGCTGGCCGGACACAGGGGCGGATCATCATATGCGGTGATTCCAACCTAGTGATCCGGCAAATCAACGGAGAAATAGATTGCAAGGCGCCGCGGCTGAAACTGCTAAATGATCGAGTTATGTCCGCCCTGCGGAGATGGCCGGAGCACGAATTGCTGCACGTCAAACGAGACTGGAATAACAGCGCAGACCATCTGGCCACTTTAGCCATGCGAGATCAGGCCGGACTCGCCGTCTCGGATCCAGGATTGTTGGACGAATTGGCGGAGATGAACAGACTGTCGGAGATAATCAAACCGGCCGCTGGCGACGAGGGTCCCTCGCCCGAACCCAGCCGTCCCGGGGAAAAGGAATATAACGACCGCGGCTGGGGACAGGACGTCCACGCCCGATCGGACCAGGAAGTACCCTGCAGCAATAAAAGGTCCCTCTAGGCGGACCCCCGAACAGGCCTGGCGAGGCTAACCACGGTTAGTAGTCAACAGTGAATGTTTGGAGTGGGAACGGAAGAGGAACGGATGGATATATTAAAAAAAGGAAAACTGAGAGAAATAGAAGAATTAAAGCAAGCCCGACTACTCATCCCCGTCGACGATTATACTTGCCTCGGAGCCGAGTCACGCGGAACCCAGGATGGTCGGAGGGCTGTGCGCGGTATTGATTGCGCCAAGGATCTTGCCGGTCGATGGCCGCCAAAGATTGAGAAAGAGAGGTGGTCTGACCCAACGCATCTAGGCCGGGATACCACGTCCCTCCTTCCGCTGCACATCCACTCCGGCGGTTTGGCAGATGGAGCATGAACGGGAAGAGAAACAGGTCCAAGTCACATTCACCATCCCGGATACCCGCCATGATGAACGTGCACAGACGGACCCACGCTTCGGAAGCTCGCCTCCGACGATTCTTGCGGGCAAGGGAGTACCTGCGGAGGGACTCGTCCGCTCGCTTGTCC
>MIQA02000809.1:0-14379 GCA_001887855.2 Sclerospora graminicola | reverse complement strand
AAGAGGAAGACGAAGACGCGGACGGGCGAATTAAGAAGGAACGCCAATCTGGCAGCCCGGCTGCCCCTCAAGCCGCCCCTCAAGTCGCTCCTCAGGTGCCGGATCACCTGCAAAACATGTTTTCGGCGATGATGGAGCGATACTTGGAAGAGCAACGTCAGCTGAGCGCCAGCCGCGGCAGTCCGAAGTCACCGGACCAGCCTGCTCGTCGTGGAACACAGGCCCCCGAACCAGTCCAGTACTATGCGAGGGAGCCGAGTGATGAAGATATGGAGTCGGTGCAGTCCAAGCAAAGTGAGCCCCATGCCGCCCCGCCGAGCCGTCAGACAGGTCGCCGGACCGGACGTCGGCCAACGAACAGGAAGCTGTCTCTCAGCGACGTGGATATGGAATCCGTCAGGTCGGCCAAACACCATTACGATCCGGATGACCTGGATCTGGGGATGTCCCGCCAAGCCCATATGGCTTCGGCCCAAGCGTTTGACGCGGATTCAGGAGCGATCACGAGGGTGCGAATGTCGGCCACGTCCGAGCTGAAGGACTTCACCGGGCGCGACGCGGACGTGGACCAGGCCCGAGGATGGTTGAGCAAGACGAAGTCGGCATTTCTCAGAGACCGGACGTCGGACTATGAGAAATGCCTGATCTTCGGGGATTTGATGAAGGGCCCGGCGAAACACTGGATCCAACAACTCAGCCGAGAAACCCGAGGAAATTGGAGGGGATTGGCCGGTGCGTTCGAGGAGCAATACTGCGGAGCTGGAATGTCAGCGGCGCGACAATATTTCCACTCCAAGAAGCGACCAGATGAGACCCCCCTGGAGTATCTCCATCGTTTAAATGTCGCTGGCATGAGAGCGGATATTCCCGTTAAAGAAGACACCAGCCGGTCGGAAGCTGCCCGTGAACACGTGGAACTTTTCATCAGCACGTTGGACGATCGGGAGCTGGCAAACCAGCTGGCGTTACTGGGGGTGAAGAATACGACGGAGCTGGAAGTGACGTTGCGCACGTACCTAAGGGCGAAGAAGCAAGGCCCCAAGGCGGCAGTTGGAACCGGCCGTTTCAAGTCCCGATTTAACGCGGATCAAGGAGGCCGGCCGCCATCTACCAGGACGGCCCGAGCCGTCGGCATGGTCGCCCGAGAGTCAGACGCGACTAGCTCGGAAGAGGAGTATCAGCGATCTGGGGGCGAGTCTGAGGAGGAACAGTATCGGTACCTTTTCTCGGCAGAGGCCAGTCAGCCGTCCAGGCTGCCAGCTGATTCTGGTCAGTCGAAGAGTTTTCCGGCTCGAGCTGACCAGGATTACCCTAGGCGCAAGTGCACCCACTGTGGGTCCATCAAGCATGACGACCGGAGCTGCTGGAAGCGGCTGACGTGCAAGAAGTGCGAGAGGAAGGGACACCCGGCGGAACATTGCCTGTTCACGTGTAAGGCTTGCGGAGAGGTGCATGAGGCGGGACTGTGCCCAATGGAAGAATTTTACAACCTGTTGAAGAAGTGGTACGTCCCGACCAAGCATGCTGGAATGCTGCCGCCCGGAGCGGAAAAGATGTTAAACTAGATCGCTCGCCAGGTTGGAATCTGGTTCGAGCCGAGCGGTCTAGTGTTAGTATCTATGCATATGTCGGTAAAGAGGATAATCAAGAAGCAGAGCAAAGGATAACCGACAATACATGTAAGTTTGACGATTACGTCACCCGGTCCCCGGCCGGTACGGCTGACCCCTTCCTGGTGAGCAGTAAACGGACGGATGAGTATTCCCGGTCTGAAGTGCGAATGGAATTGAACTTGTTACCCGGCGAGTCGCGAGGTTATTGGAAGTATCACTCGCCGGATAAATGGTTCAAGCAGGCCAAGGCGGATGGAAAAATCAATAACCAGAAAGCGACCATGTTGTTCGATTCTGGCGCAGAAGTGTCTATCGTAGACACCACCTTTGCTCGTAAGGTGGGGTGTGAGATAGACGAGACGAAGCGGCAGGAATGTATAGGCATTGAAGAAAGTTCGTACATGACCCAAGGAAGGACAAGAGTCCAGATTACGTTAGCTGGGTCGTTGGTATATTACTTTACCGCCTGGGTAGGCAAGTTGGCCGGGCAGGATGCAATTTTGGGCATGGATTTTATGGTCCCGGCCGGTATTCGGCTGGACTTATCGCATGGAACATTGACGTTGCCGGACGAGGTACAGATCCAGCTGGCCGGCCGACGACCCTTATATGGCGCCTACGTCCAGTTCCTCAAGCTAGGTCAGTTTGTAACGGTGCCAGTGGGAAAGGCGGTGGAAGTAATGTTACGACCGCACGACCGACGGAGTAAGTTATGGCTGACAAGGGGCGAGTGCTGGGTACCATCGGTTGTTAAAGGGAGTGGTCACCTCAACTTCATAAGCGTGACCAACATCTCTGAAAAACCCCTCACCTTGCATGAAGATGTGATCATTGGAATGTGGCTGGCCGAGGATAAAGTGCCCCGCCGGCCGGGCTATGTCACTATTGGCTCAAGACGCTATATCGAGTGGCAAAACCTGGCTTTCCAGGCAACCACCGATCTGGTCAGCGAAGAGGAAGAATTAGAAGAGGACCAGACTCCGATGGTGGATAAACCCGAGTACCGGACCCCTTCTAAAATATTGACGCGGAGCCGGCCGTCGCCGGATCCGGCTGAACGTATTGGCCGAGGCTACGGCCCCGATCGCGGAACTGGTTTTGCCCACTCAGAGGAAGACGGACGAACGACAGGGTCGGGAGAAAGGACAAAGCAGAGTTACATATGCGGTCAACCCCGATGACAGATGGTTTGACGACCGAGGTGAGGGCGGATCGGCCCAGCCGGGTGATCAGAATTCGGAAATAGCCGAAGGCGAATCGGCCAAGCCGGGTGATCAAGATCCCGAAGCAGCCGAAGGCGGATCGGCCCAGCCGGCCGAGCAGAATTCGGAAATAGCCGAAGGCGGATCGGCCCAGCCGGCCTATCAAGATCCCGAAGCAGCCGAAGCCGACCAAATCTGCATTCATGAAGGGGGCGAGCTATATGTGGAAGGCATGGAAGATCAGATGGCGGTACTACCTGAAGTAACCCCCTGCCCCCCAGCAGTCACTATCGACGATCTACAAGTGGGAGACCCGGATGTGAACACCCCGGAAGAGATCGGCAGATTGAAGGATATTATATGGAAAAGACGACATCTGTTGATCGGACCAGGGAACGCACTTCCTCCGGCCGCCCATGGGGCGGTTTGTGATATCGATGTGGGAGGTGCCAAGCCGGTGGCACAGAGATGCCGAAGAGTCGCCCCCCAGTATCGGGAAAAGCTGTCAGAGCTTATCAAGGGTTTGCTGGCCACCAAGATAATTCAGCCGTCCACCTCGCCATGGGCTTCGCCCATCGTAATTATCATTAAGAAGAATGGGGTGGATATAAGGTTGTGCATCGATTACCGGCTGGTGAACCGGCTGACTAAGCTGATGATTTATCCGATGCCGCTGATAAACGACCTGCTAGAGGACCTGGATAAAGTTTTGTGGTATTGCTCATTGGACATGGCCAGTGGATTCTGGGTGGTCTCTATGACCGATCGTGCACGGGAGATCTCTGCATTCGTGACGCCTTTCGGGTTGTTCGAGTGGAACCGGATGCCGTTCGGCCTGAAGAATGCTCCGCAGATTTATCAACGGTTGATAGATAACGCGCTGTACGGACACTTCAAGATCAGGGCGGATCAAGATCCGGCTCTGGTCGGGGATGTGTTTGCCGAAGGTGACCCGGATCCCGACCCAAAACCTTCAGTTTTGGGGCGGCGGTCTTACATTGATGACATTCTCGTTACGGCAACTACCTGGGATTTACTGTGTGACAAAGTGGAGAACTTGATGATTACGTGTGAAAAGTGGAATCTTTCGATTAGTGTGGTTAAGAGTTTCTGGGGAAAGACTAAGGTGACCTATCTGGGTCATCAAGTGTCGATTGCCGGATTGGAGGCTAACCCGAAGGATTTGGAGTCCTTGAGTAATCTGCCGTTCCCACGATCCCTAAAGGCTATGCAATCCTTTTTGGGGAGCCTGAATTATTACAGTCGGTTCATCGAGGATTTTGCAGTCTATGCGGCGGTCTTGTACGAGTTGCGGGAGGTGGATTACCATAAGCTGAGAGAGCAGGATAGGCAAGCGGAGACGCGGGCCGGGCCGGCAATTTCAGCCAATGAGGAAGCGCCCT
Organism: Sclerospora graminicola; assembly: GCA_001887855.2. Classification (NCBI taxonomy): domain Eukaryota; phylum Oomycota; class Peronosporomycetes; order Peronosporales; family Peronosporaceae; genus Sclerospora; species Sclerospora graminicola. Next base: position 10,161 of record MIQA02000809.1, on the reverse strand, counting down.
TTTCGGTTATCGCAGCCAATAGGGAAGCGCCCTTTTCGGTTATTTCAGCCAATGGGGAAGCGCCCTTTTCGGTTATTTCAGCCAATGGGGAAGCGCCCTTTTCGGGTAGTTCAGCCAATGGGGAAGCGCCCTTTTCAGGTAGTCCAGCCAATGGGGAAGCGCCCTTGTCTGCCCAGACAAGCGACCGGCCGCCGAACCCCGACGCGGCCGGCCCGGACAATCACATGACCCGAGCGATGGTGGCTTTCGGCATGCTAAAGGCGAAGATGGCGACCACACCGGTCTTGAAACATTTCGATGTTAATAAGACTCCGGTGGTCATCATCTACGCTAACAAGTGGGCCATCTCGGCCGCTCTCGTGCAGGATCATGATGGAGTGTACTGTCCCGTGACCTTCACCAGCCGGACCCTGAAAGTTAATGAAGTTAATTACGGATTGGTGGATAAAGAAGTTCTGGCTCTATTACGGATCTTGGATGTGTGTTATACTATGCTGGTGTCTCGGACTATCAAAGTACTATCCAGACGGTCGACCCTATCATGGCCCCTGACGGCGAATGGGATTGATGGCCGGCTGGGGAGATGGGCGGCTCTGCTGTCTCAGTGGTCCCTCGAAGTGATTAAGTGTACTAAGGGGGAAGAGGAAATACTGGGCACATTGGCTGCCAGCATTACCCCCAGGGCAGAAGTAGAGGAAGCACTGATAGCGATCGCACCTCGGAAGCAGCCTCGACAAACTATCGTGTTGCCGCCGCCAACAGTGGGACCCACGGAGGAACTAATGGTTTTGAGTTTCGATGGGTCGGCGAGTGTAAAGAAAGGGGTCGGAGCCTATAGTGCCATTTTGTGGAAGCTGCCCGAATGGAAGGCGATCGCGGCCGCCTCGGATTTCACGCCTGGCATCACGGTGAACGAAGCGGAGTATAGAGGACTGCTGCTTTCTCTAGATCTGTTGGCTGGCCGGACACAGGGGCGGATCATCATATGCGGTGATTCCAACCTAGTGATCCGGCAAATCACCGGAGAGATAGATTGCAAGGCGCCGCGGCTGAGACTGTTAAATGATCGAGTTATGTCCGCCTTGCGGAGGTGGCCGGAGCACGAATTGCTGCACGTCAAACGAGACTGGAATAACAGCGCAGACCATCTGGCCACCTTGGCCATGCGAGATCAGACCGGACTCACCGTCTCGGATCCAGGATTGTTGGACGAATTGGCGGAGATGAACAAACTATTGGAGATAATCAAACCGGCCGCCAGCGACGAGGGTCCCTCGCCCGAATCCAGCCGGCCCGGGGAAAAAGAATATAACGACCGCGACTGGGAACAGGACGTCCACGCCCGATCAAACCAGGAAGTACCCTGCAGCAATAAAAGGTCCCTCTAGGCGGACCCCCGAGCAGGCCTGGCGAGGCTAACCACGGTTGGTAGTCAACAGTGAATGTTTGGAGTGGGAACGGAAAAGGAACGGATGGATATATTAAAAAAGGAAAACTGAGAGAAATAGAAGAATTAAAGCAAGCCCGACTACTCATCCCCGTCGACGATTATACTTGCCTCGGAGCCGAGTCACGCGAAACCCAGGGTGGTCGGAGGGCTGTGCGCGGTATTGATTGCGCCAAGGATCTTGCCGGTCGATGGCCGCCAAAGATTGAGAAAGAGAGGTGGTCTGACCCAACGCATCTAGGCCGGGATACCAAGTCCCTCCTTCCGCTGCACATCCACTCCGGCGGTTTGGCAGATGGAGCATGAACGGGAAGAGAAACAGGTCCAAGTCGCATTCACCATCCCGGATACCCGCCATGATGAACGTGCACAGACGGACCCACGCTTCGGAAGCTCGCCCCCGACGATTCTTGCGGGCAAGGGAGTACCTGCGGAGGGAGTCGTCCGCTCGCTTGTCCTCGGCCGAGATGTACAGGAAGTGGGTAGATTCCCAGATGGCCCAAGCGTGAGTCACGGTGAAATCATGAAGTCTCGCTTTGAATTCCATGAACCATGGATAGGATGGAAGCTCCATATCCGGCATCTCGGTGTGCAAGATTTTCCAGGGCTCGGTCTCCATGAGTGTGTCGATGGCGCCCGACTTCATCAGGTTAGGGTCCCAAGTCTTTGACGGTGCCTTATAAAATCGTGGGAATAACCAGAGATGCGGACGGGACAGAGATTGAGCAAGTTGGGAACTGGAGATATCAGCCAGGCTGGTGTTGCCCAGTTGCTCGACTGACCAGGGCAGTATGGCAGACCGATTCGCCCCACTGGGGAAACGCCCTTCCGGTAACCATAGAAGCGGAAGTTTGGGAAAAGAGGGCGCAAGAGTAAGAGTACTCCTCCGGACTCTAGACTTGGCGGCCGGTCGCTGAGGTCGGCGTGTGGTACGCGACCCGGCCGAGGTTGAGCGTCGTTGCCTGGCCGAAGACTGGGGAAGAGGTTCCTCTGAGTCACCCAGGTCGGGAGAGGTCAACCACTGATCCGGGATGTCATCGTCGTTGTCCTCCACTTTCTCCTCGGCCACTCTGTCGGAACTCGAGTTACGCGCGACCGGAGCGGCCGGGGCGTCGGCAATGCTGGGAGGCAAGGATGGGTCAGACGGGTCATGCTCCCCGGAACCAAATCCAGCCGGCGGCGGAGTCTGCAGATCTATGATTTGATCGGATCCCACTGGACTCGTCGTCCGCTTACCGGAGCGGGAAGGGCGGCGACGGGTATCCGAGCGAGAACGGAGTAATGCAACGTTGACTTGCTGATTCTCGTAATCCTCGTCTTCTTCGTCATCGTCATAGATAACCGAAGGGGAGGATGGTCCCGAGTCCGAAGAAGAATTAGGGGACGTGGCCGCGGGTTCAGAAGAGGGCACGGCTGCTGGTTCAGAAGAGGGCACGGCCGCTGACTCAGAAGAGGGCGCGGCCGCTGACTCAGAAGGGGGCGCGGCCGCTGACTCAGAAGAGGGCGCGGCCGCCGACTCAGAAGGGGGCGCGACCGCCGACTCAGAAGGGGGCGCGGCCGCTGACTCAGAAGAGGGCGCGGCCGCTTCTGACTCCGAGTCCTCTTCAGAGTTAGAACTAGGAGTGAGACCGGTTCTACCGGGAGTGTATTGAGGGGATGGAAGAGGGGACCGCTCCGCGAACAGGCTGTCCTCGCTCTCCGACCCAGGCTCTTCCCCGCCGTCCGACTTGTCTGGAGAACATTGGCGCGAGGGTGGGGATTCGCTCTGCTTCCTCTTCTTAGGCGGACTGGCATCAGCCAAAAAGGGGCTGGAGCCGGCCGGACGTTTTTGCCCCTGCGATCCTGCCGGGGCGGACGAAGAGTTGGGACTGGCAAGGGGCGAGTCGGAGACGGCGGGAGGTTCCTCAGGTTCCGACCCCGCTGCGGCAGGCAACGGGGTTGGGTTCGGCGGAGAGGTCTTCCACTGACCCACCATTCCCAAGACAGACAAGACGGATTCCCGTACTTCGGGAGGAGCTCGAAAAAGGGGAGCGGCTTGGCTCTGAGTTGCCTCGAGCTGGTTTTGGAGTCCACACAATAAGGACCTAAAACGATCCTCTTTATCCAGCATGGCATGACAAACACGGTCCGCCCGAGCCAGTATGGCATGGGCGTCGGAATTCTCCTGGCGGGCCCGGTACAGCTCAGAACGCAACTCCTGTTGCCGAGAAGTGGCTTCTTGCAACTGCCGCTCCAGATCCGTGATTTGGCGAAGGGCCTGGGCGTGGGAGTCGCGCAGGTGGTCGCGGCTGTCCCGCGCATTATCCAGGTCTTGGGACACCTGGCAGAGCCGGGTACGAAGATGCGTAAGCTCCCGAGACATGTCCGGAATTTTGGCAGATTGTTTTTTCAGCTCTTCTAACTGTTGAACTGCGGAGTGACAAGAAAATAAAAACTGTAAGCAACTGGGCCATCGCGTAAGAAGAGACGAGGCACTCACGCTGAAGCTTGGATCGTTGGACCAGTTCCTGATTAGCAGACCGGAGAGGTTCAACGACGTCTTCCAACATGCGGAGGCGGTTACGCTCTCCTGTCAGGATGGTGACTTGGCTCTTGAGATCGGCCACTTGTTTCCGGAGATCGATTACTTCCGGAGATGGGCCCCGAGCGGCGGCTTCGTCAGCCCGACGGTTGGCAGCGGCGAGTTGCCGAACCAAGTCGGCCTGGATCTGCTCCAAGTCATCCACCTGGGCGGTCAACATGTCCAGCCTCTTTTCCATCCCCGCTGTCTCGGAGATCGGGGCGGATGGCGCGGCCGCTCGTTGTAGAGCGTCCGTGGGTTGACCTACAATGGCCCTGAGGCGGGTCACCTCATCCTCCGCTGCTTTACGACCAAGTTTCAGTTCGGCGACCCGGAGGTTCAGGCGGTCCAACATCGCGCAGGAAGTGTTGAAGCTCCGAAACAGAGACTCATAGTTGTCCTGACAGGATCGAAGCTCCTCCCGAAGGGAAGAAACGACGGCCTTCAGTCTGTCCCGTTCGCCGCAGGCTTGGCCGTGAACGCGGAGCGCAGCCTCGGCGTCAGCGGACGATAGCACCAGATCGGGAGTGCGAGACGATTTCGGCGGTTGTGCGACCTCCACTCCGCTGGCAGGCGAGTCGTCGTCCACGAGAACAAGACGGCAGACGTTAGCCTTGTCGATTTGCAAGACTTGTGATTAATCAAGACAATGTCAGTATTGGTGGACATGCAGGCTAGCCAGTGTGGAGACCGACGGAGTCCATGGAGATGTTATAAAGTGGTGGGATGACGTACCAAAGCGAGGCATGGATGAGCGGTATCGGGTTGAGTAAGTTCGAGTGAGATCGTGTCCCGACCGTTGTGCGGCCGTGTCGCGACTCAGGGGCGGCTGTGGTGAAGTGACTTATAAAATAATGTAAGGCACTTTCCAAAGGGCGCATACTGATTGGTGGAAATGAGGGCCAAGGGTGTAGGCGCCGGATGGTCGCCGCCGATGAGGTCTACCAGCGGCCAGGTGGCGCCAGGCTGGAAACCACGTCGGCGGACCTGACAAGGGGCGAGGATAGTCGGATAAGCGGGCTGAGCAGACGGCAGGACTATGGAGGTTTGACGGCCGAGGCGCGGATGGCGGACGGCCAAGATGGCGGACTGTTCGTAAGGATGGAGCGGAAGGAGCCCGGAAGAAGAGGATTGTTCTAGTGGAAAGAGTATGCACCGGGATCGTAGGAAGGGCTGCCAAGGGACTGCTAGCGTCAGCGGACGAGGGGCGCGGATGGGTGGCTATCCGGCCGAGCCGGTCGGGTACAATGTACCATTCGGACTGGTACCATATGGGTTCAGTGTACTGGCCGGGTTGGTACCATTTGGGGTTGGTGTACCGGCCGTACCGGTACACAGAGTCGGAGTTAGCCGGGTTGCGTTGGGTAAGGTACATGACTGGTCAGCCGTGTTATTTGAGGTAGGTTACACAAAGGGAGTATTGGACATAGGATAAATCAGTATACGCTTCGCTTTCTTAGACGCAAGTCGCTTTTATTGGTTCACGGCAGAGGGCTAACAAGGTCCCCTCTTGCTGTTATTGGTTTGCCCGGGGAAGGTTAAGTTAACCCACCGTAAGTCCCCTGACCGGGAGTCGCGGCGACTTCGTATACTCACCTCAAGTCGCCCGTGTTTTGAACACGGTATCAAGTATTGGGAAGTGGTGACATTTGGCCATCTGTGGATACACATTTGGATTCGCCCTTCATTGTTATTGGTTTGGCTGGCCGATCGATTATTCTCGGTCCAGCCGGTACTATACAAACTTCAAGTGTCCTATTGGTTTAGCTGGCCGATCGACTATTCTCGGCCCAGCCGGCACTATACAAAGTTCAAGTATATTACCCAACGAGCTCCCCGGTGACGATTTCCGCCCAGGAGCTACCCCTAGTCCTACACTTCATCTCCCTATTGGACGGATTTACACTTTTCGCCCTAGGGTCCATCAAGAGAGCTAACCACCCAGTACTGACGGGTACACAAGGTGAGCTTTTAACATGCAACATTCGAGCAGTCGCGATCAAGCGGATGGAAGCGACCGATCCAGCCGGCCTCAAGCCGGATCGGATCATGACTCGGATGGACGGAGTACCCTCTCCGGTAGTCAGTCGTCTGGGACCCCCGTGGGTGTTCGCGTCTCAGGAAGATTTTCTGAGAGCGACTACACCACATGACGTATTGTTGTTTATAAGACTTGAAGCAAATTAACAAAGCTGAAACTCTTGGATATCATGATGCACCGATCTCGGGGCATCAAGATCGAGAGAAGACATATGCTTCTCTCGCACGGGATTTCTACTGGCGTAACCAGCTTCAAGTTGAGAGGAAGAAAGTTTTTTGCCATCAATACCAGTAAATTTGGATAAAGATAGCGCAAAATCGAAGTAAACGAGGGTATAGTCGCCAATGTAGAAATTAGTATTGCTGTTGAAGAAACAGATTTGGAAGTTGCCAATTCATTATTGATTAGCATTTATCAAAAGCAAGAGTTTGATAGAATGTAGCATGTAATTTCACTGCCTCACTACAACAGTAGCGACAAAAGTGAGCCGCCTAACGCTAATCCAGCGTCTTTATATATAATACGTCGCTCTAGGCGGCTCTATCGGAAATTTTTTTCTCACGTGATATTCACGCAATGTTGCATGCAATTTGCATGTGAGTATGCGATTTATAATAAATTGCATGCAATTTCGAAACCCTGGGAAAGACACCCTTTGCTAAAACCTCTAATATTTACCAATAAAATGGCTTAAGATATATTTAATATCAAAGTAACCGGTATTGCTGCTGTTGCGCAGCCCATGCAAAAGTTGGAGCGTGGAAGTAATTAACCACATGATCATTTTCTTAAATTTCCGAGCTCCCTGAATCGCTCACCCCCTTGTTTTGTTTTAAGAAAGAGTAAGAAAGAAAGAAAGAAAGAAAGAGTAAGAAAGAAAGAAAGAAGGAAAGAAAGAAAAGCAAAATATGCAAGATGTTTTGGAATGGTCGTTTGCTTGACTGTTGGATTGAGTCTTAATGTGCTCATTTTTTTGATGACCGAGTCCGTAATGGACAAGTAGCAAGACAAAATATCTTCAATGAAAGATTGCGTACTAACGTTACGGTTAAAGAGGTAAGTCACCCGAAAGAGTGGACGAAACCAATTAGACCTTCACTGCACAGTCTTTGGTAGAAGGGTGACCTTGTTTAGCGACTTCCTAACTCTTCACTCCAACTGCACATGCAATGCGTGGCGCTTCTTTACCGCATACTGCATGAAGCACAATGCTCCACTTGTCTCTGCTCTCGTATGGCAATGGGTAGTGTTCGTCCGTCCATTCGCCCGTTACTTTGAAGTTCTCGCCCACGTTGATAGGGCCAACTTTACCCGACAAGTCTCCCTTTTCGCAGACCAACGGGTTAGCCTTGTAGCTGCTAGGGTTGCAGGCATAGTTTTTCGATTTAGCCATACATTGCGGCTCGGAAATATACTCGGACGCAGGACCGCAAGCACGGAGCGGATCGTAGTGATTACCTGTCGCTGCTTTCGAGCATTGTTTGTACGAGTCCGACGAGTGCTGTGAGCTCCACATTGTGTGGAGGTGCCACTTCCAGCTCTTGACATTTCCGGTGCAATTGCCATCAAAGGCGGCGATTTTGGCCTGGTCAACACCGGAAAAATCGAGCTTTGCTGAGATCGTTGCTTTGGACGAGCTTTCGCCAGCGTATTTGACTTGGATGGTGCCTTCAATGCCAGCGGCTGTAGCCTTGTCAAACTTGTACAGGTATGAAGGTTGAGCAAGGGCCGTAACGAAGCTAGCAGCGAGAAGGAAGGGTGAACCAATGCAGACTCGCATTATTTTAATTTTTGGCAGGTTCACTTGAAGGTAGTTTTGAAAATGTTTTGTTTTTAAAAGCAGAAACTCAGTACACAACTCTCTCCCTACCATCCCATCCCGTCTGGCACGGAACACCTTTTACCAGTGCATAGACTTTGCATTCTCAACCCATGTTTCGTTAATTGTGGCGAAAAGGATTTCGAGATGCACACAAGTTTGCGACAAGACATTACATAGGCTTCTTTTGGAACGCGCTCTCCATCTTGTGAGCATCTGATACAGCTTCAGTGAATAACCGTAATGCACATCAGGAATATCAAATCATAAACTTGGATGGGCGAAGCATTACATACTCTTACGCGATTGTCGGCGCTGCAAACAATGTCGCAGAGATTGAATTCGTTAGAGGTGTGAGTACTGACTGCACCATATTCACCCCTCAGAGAAATTCATTCTAGCACACAATGCAACATTTTATGCTTATAATTATAAACTCTTTAAAGGAATGTAAGTGCACTTTGTAGGTCAATTTATTATGCCTGGCTGCGATTGGTCATTCATGTTTTATGGTATATCATGATGACTCACGCGTACTGGGGAAAGACATCGGACCCCGCATAATCAATCAGCCCCGCACAGAGATGGGGTGCACATAGACAAGGCACTGGGGACTCCAGTACCCCATACATGGTACCCTGTGCCAGACAATATAAAGGAGTAACAATCACGGAGGGAGGCGATGTTAATGGACGCTATGATGAAGGATACAAACATTGGCGAGAGACGAAAAGTATGAGTGGCTTGATTTTTTCTTTATACCTCAGAATTTGTGGTGTAGTTTCGCTGATTAAAAGTTTGTTTCCGATGAACGATTGGAATATTGGAGCAAGAATTGAAGTGGTAAAGAAAGTGGTTTTTCGTGTGAGAAAGAAGAGATCGCGACGAAGATGCAAAAGAAAGTGAGGGTCGACATGCGAGCAGTAGTGGTGCAGAGCCAAAGATTGATATTGCAGAATTCGAGTGTTTCTCGATGAATTTGTCCATTGTATCAGTGCTCGGTTGAGCATTACCGAGGGTGCAATCACATCAGCTACCGAGACTCAATCGAAGATGAAGCAGATGCAGTGCCCTCGGGCGATGGTGATATCGCAGGTTCAGTGCTCCCAGTTAATTGGTCACGCTGGTGGTGGCTTAGAAAGACCGTAGATAGCAATATCGATCGCAGGCAAAGAGACGCATGACAACAACACCGTCTTGAAGTTTCGGGTCTTTTCGCGTGACGTTGTAGCAATGTGCCTTCGACCACACCTGAATAGCGCCCTCATCCACCTCAACGAAATCGTAGGAAGCCTCCGGTGGAGCTTTGTCGGTCCCTCCGTTATCGTTTGTCTCCAATAGTCCGTCTTATATTGACAGGCACAGGGTACCATATATGAAGTACAGAAATTTAGTGACTGCGGAAAGAATGTCCTAAATGTTCTGTCTATGTACAGTCCATGGTGCTGATAATGCGGGGTCCGGAATCTTTCCCACGCGTACTGTATGAATATATTGTTCTGTCAGTGTTCAAAGTGGTAAGTACAGTATTTCTGGGAAATAACAAAAAAAACGCCGAAATGGTCCAAATATGTTCTTGCCGATTACTTGCTGGGGAAAGTGAATAGTTTTTTTCGTGCTTCTTAATCCTCGACGCAGTGATTTTTCATGATAATTGTGAAAAAAATTGATGTCAACAAGGTTACCTATTACATCAACAGCTTGGGTCAGGTTGAAAGAGATGGTAAGCCTAACAAATTACTGGTTTCCATCCTTCAAAATCTGCTTAATCAACGAGCTATTTGAGCAGGTTTTTCGAGAAAATCGACCAGTTTAATTTCGTACATACCGGTACAATAAAAAAGTAAAAGGTTGTCTCAGGTAGAGGAAATCGATAACTCTGACGCAGCCTTATCCTGACCAGTTAGGTTATTCCGGCTCTCGTAGGAAAATAACCTTTACCATGACACCTCTAGCTGCGACTATATGTATTAAAGTTCAATTTGTGATACTGTACTTATGTACATAAAGTGGCAAATGGGAGCATCCGTAGCGTAATCGCCTAGCCGCTAAGTTAATACCAACAGATGGCGAACGGGAGCGTCCGTAGTGTAATCTTCCAACATAGTCTTTCATGTCTACCTACTTGAAGAAGTAGCGAGGATCAATAAGCACTTTTTCCGGCAAGAACAAATTTGAACGGCAAAAGTTTTTTTGTTATTTCCTCTATAAACAAATAGCTGTCAGAAATACTCACAGCTATACTTTTGTATGATCCACGTTCTGCAAAATATTTTTTTTAATACAGTGTAGTG